>LPNX010574658.1:173744-185911 GCA_001517045.1 Pseudotsuga menziesii | reverse complement strand
GAAATTCTATTGGTTCTTGAATTCCAACTCACAAAAACTTATTTTGGCACGTTTTCTTATAAGGCCCATTTTAGACCCCAAATTTCCTCTAATGGATGACACCTTTCAGTTGAGTCTATTCCAAAGAACTCTGACTAGTGTCGCAACAAAGTGGTATATTGAATTTCCCTCTGCTGCATTTGATAGTTTTTGGGACTTAGAAAATGTGTTTCTTAATCACTTCTAGCTTCGTGTCCGGTATGATGACGAAACAAACCTATTGTCTACCTTTCGGCAAGACAAAGCCACGCACATATTGGATCATATCCAAGAGTGGTGAAGACGAAAGAGGCTTATTAAAGACACCATACCACCTGAGTTTTTGTTGGAGTGGTTCCTAAAATCATTACTACCTTATATATCTAAGGATGTATCCACTTCAGG
This sequence comes from Pseudotsuga menziesii, assembly GCA_001517045.1. NCBI lineage: Eukaryota > Viridiplantae > Streptophyta > Pinopsida > Pinales > Pinaceae > Pseudotsuga > Pseudotsuga menziesii. Next base: position 185,488 of record LPNX010574658.1, on the reverse strand, counting down.
GGTAACCACTAAAGATGAGGCCATCCTCAGGGCCTAGCAGATGGATTTGATATATATTTAGTCTGGGATATTATGTCAAATCATACCTGAGGAACTACGGTCTACCCATAGTGTTGAGAAACCCAAGTATGGACCCCATGTCGATGGTGTGGTCAGTTTAGTTAATTCTCCCACTATAGAGTCACTGTCCAAGCAATTCCATGAGTTTTCAGTGAAGCAGTCTACAATGGAGGTAGCAAAGGCTACCCCCTCACCCCAAAATGCAAAGGTTTTTGCACAGTCCTCCCAAAAGGGAAATCAGCATCCCAATGGGAAAAAGAAGAAAGGGAAGAAAGGTGAGGGAAATAAAAACAAGCCTAAACCCATGAATAATGCTGATGGGGGTAAGAAAGACAAGAAGAAGGTGAATTTTCCCTGTAAGTTGTGCCAGGCATATCACTTGACTCATCAATTCCCTCTCATTGATCAAGCTCATGAGTTGCTTAAGAACCAACAACCAGTTGTCCTGAAGGATCCATTTCCCCATGGATAGAATGCAACTTCTGTTTCTAACTTAGCTGGGAGAAATGCTAATACTCCCCCTGACCAAATTTTCATCAACATGGTACGATATAGTACATTGCTCCATACAAGAAACAAAAACTATGAGACGGAGGCTTCTGAGAGAGGTAAGCCTATTGGTGAAAATTCTAATCCTCTTACGATCGAGAAACCTGTTGATCCAATGCCTAAAATACCAAAAGGTGTCTTTAAAAAGGAATTTCACAATCCAAATTCTAGGGATGCTACTAACCACACAATAGTAGAATATTTGGCCCAAAATCCTTGTGCGATGTTTGCATTGAAAGTTCTACAGATCTTTCTTGCTCAACGGGATGCCCTTTTAGCAGCTTTAGGTAGCATGAATTCCTCGAGCATGTTGGCAAAGTTCAATCTTGCAGATGTTAAGATGTGCCTACCGTATCATGTGGATTTGTTGGTAGATGCCATTCATGGCTGTAAACCATTCGACAAATGGTTGTTGACGAAGGTGATTCCACATGTGTTATGTCTCTTTCTTGGTGGAAGGATTTGGGTTCCCCTGAGCGAGTTTCGTCAAACACCTTACTTACTGCTTTCGATGGGAGGTCTTTCCACTCGCATGGTATCCTACCAACTTTTGAGATTAAGTTGGCAGGGTAAGTAGTGTTTGTTTACGGTTGAGGTGATTCATGCTCCTTTGGACTATAACTTGCTTTTAGGGAGAAGATGGACTTACACCATGTGTGTGATTGTATCCGTTGTTCTTCGAGTAGTGTTTTTTCCACATGAAGGGAAGTTGGTCACTGTTGACCAACTCAATTTCGCTCGAAAGGGCTGTTTGGAAATGAATGAGTCCATTGTACCTTTGGTTTATCAGGTTAAACCGACTACAAAGATCTTGGGGGATGGAATGTATTCATCGTTAATGGGCACATTTGATATCCCACCCTCGATAAATTATCTTGATTCTACCAGTGTAGTGAAGTATATCACTATGGTTGTCGATAGAGATGATCCTTGGGTCCTTCCTTCATGTTACGAACATCAGGTCCCCTTAATTGTAGTGGAAGTGGCTTATCAAGATATTGTAGACACCACTGCCAATTCTATTATGACTCTTTATACAGTCTTAGAGGAGTCAAAAGAATCTTACCTTCCTGCTTGGGCAGAGAACTCTTTATATTCGTATGACTATTTAGACATATTTTTACCTTCAAATGAAGCCATTTTGAAAGCCATGAGTGGGAGAGATAATATTTGCGAATATCTTCACCATAGATCCTACTTTCTTCCAGAGCTGAGTAGAATTGAAAACCTGGAGTTCCATGTGAGACTTGCAGAAGATGTTGATATACCGATTAATGCTTTACCTAAGGAGGGAATTTCTACTGAGGAGAATATGGAAAATATTTCCGTTAGCATTCCTCTCAACATCTTTGTGAACATTGACGTCATTGAAAACGTGCATATCAGTACAAACTACTTTCCTGAGGAGATTGCTATATATAGTGCCTTATTTAAGGAGTTTTAGGACGTATTTTCTTGGTCATATTAGGAGATGTTAGGCATTGATCCATCGATCATAGAGCATGAAATCCAAACCCATCCTGATGCTAAACTGGTGTGACAAAATATTAGACCTATTAACCTGTGTAAAGTGATAGCTATTAAAGATGAAGTGGAAAAATTACTGAAAGCCGGGTTTATCTACCCGATTGCTTTGACAGAATGGGTATCCAATCATGTTCCTATGGACAAGAAACATGGGAGAATACTTGTGTGCACAGGCTTTCATGACTTGAATAAGGCATGTCCCAAGGACAATCACCCCACACCTTTTATAGATCAAATTGTTGATGCTTGTGCAGGTAGTAAAGTTTTTTCGTTTAGGAATGTTTTTTCTGGATACAATCAAATTCAAATCAAGCTAGAAGACCAACACAAAATGACTTTTATTTTTCCATGGGGTACCTTTGATACAAGAAACTGCCCTTTGGTTTGAAAAATGCAGGGGCTACCTTTCAGCAAGCAATGAATTTTTCTTTCCATGATATTAAAAATATTGTCAAACCGTACATGGATGATCTACCTACTCATTCTCACAAGCGAATTGACCATCTGGATCACCTTCGCTTAATTTTTGAACAATGCAAACATTATAAAATACACTTGAATCCCCACAAGTGTGTTTTTTGCGTTGAGTCAGGAAGGTTACTTGGGTTCATAGTATCAAACAAAGGTATTCATGTGGATCCTTTGAAAGTAGAGGCCATTGTAAATCTGACTCCTCCTCGTTCTATCAGGAAACTTCAAATCCTGCAAGGAAAATCTAATTTCCTTCGACGTTTTATTGTTAACTATGCCAAAATTACTAAGGGTTTCATGCTCCTGTTGAAACAGGACACTCCATTTGTATGGGATGAAACCGCACAACTTGCATTCGAGGCATTGAAAAAACTTTGTTGTCGGTTCCTTTGTTACGACTACCAAACTACTGTAGGGATTTTATATTGTATCTGGCTGCGTCTGAGTCGATCATTGGGGTAGTATTGGTTCAGGAGGATGGCAAGCTCCAGGAGCATGTTATCTATTATCTCACTCGTGCATTAGCTAGTCTTGAACTTCGATACTCTCACGTCGAGAAGTTAGCTTTAGCAGTTGTTTATGTTGTTTAGAGGTTACGTCACTACATTCTACTGTGAACTACTATAGTAGTGGAAGCTATCAATCCTTTTCAATATGTTTTGTCCCAATGCATAATCGATGGAAAATTCAATAAATGGATAGTCATTCTCCAAGAGTTTGACTTAGATTTTCAGTCTACCAAATCTTAAAAATCCTTAGTTTTTTGTAGAGCTTATTGCAGAATTTCCGAAGGAAGAGAATGTAGTGGTTGAAGAAGACTCATTCCCATATGAGTACATTTTTCTGATTTCTACCTTTGATCCTTGGTATGGAGATATACTTATATATCTACAGACTTTGAAATGTCTTGCGTCCTTATCGAGGGAAGAGTGACGTAAACTGTGCATACATGCGAAAAAATACCTTATCATTGGGGATAATTTTTACCGTAGAGGGGTAGATTCTATTTTGCGTTGGTGCCTCACTCACGAGGAGGTCAAGTGAAGCATGTGGGGGTCATTTATCTGGGTTAGCAACGACCCAAAATATTTTATGTGCTAGTTATTTCAGGCCCACGATCTTTAAAGATTGTGTGGAAGCTGTGAAGCGTTGTCATTCTTATCAGCTCTACACCAGGAAAATGTAGTTACATCCTGCTCCTTTGTTTCCCATCATAGCAGTGGGCCCCTTCACTAAGTGGGGGGTGGATTACGTGACGTGCAGTTGAGTTTCGGCTGGGAGGCACAATATATCATTGTCGCTATTGATTACTTTACTAAGTGGGCAGAGGCAATTCCTACCTTTAAGAATGACAGGGAAACTGCAACTTTCTTCATGTCCAACCAAATCATTACTCGCTTCGGTATTCCAAAGGAGATTGTCACCAACCATGGCAGTTGCTTACATAATAGCATGATGACTGAATTTACTACTATGCTACGGTTCAAGCAAGATCACTCATCTTCCTTCTACCCACAAGCAAACGGTCAAGTAGAGGCAATCAATAAGACCTTGAAGGCCATTCTCAAGTGTACCATCAATGCAACATAGTAAAATTGGCACATTATGCTATATCCTACACTTTCGGCATACCATACTAATGTCAAGACTACCACAGGGTTTTCATTTTTCGAACTCATTCACAGTGTGGAAGTAGTCACTTTGGTTGAATGCGAAATTTCATCGCTTAAAATTTCCATTCATGTACTTCCTGACACGACAGAGTTAGAAGAACGTTTGATACATTTAGAAAATCTATATGAATGACGTAGAGATGCGTTAACAACAAACGAATCTCATAAAATTAGGGTTAAAAGGAAATATGATAAATTTGTTAAGCCTAGAATTATTTTTGAAGGAGAGCTTGCTTGCTCTAGGATCAAGACATAGAACCCCTCGGGACAAGAAAGTTCAAGTCCATGTGGTTAGGACCCTACATTGTGTCAAATATATTGAAAAAAGGGGTGTATGAGTTAACTGATTTTGATGGAAATAAGCTACATGATCCTAGAAATGGGCTCTACCTGAAGAAGTACTATGCCTAGGATTAGTGATTTTTCTTGTATTTTTATTGTATGTATTTTATGTACAATAGTTAGCTGGTTAGTGTTTCTTATACCATCTAGTGATTGTTACATATGTCATCTAGGTGGTTCGTATGTTTTGCAGATGGTGCTAGTCGTCATACTTGTAACTTGGCTTCAACCGCATGGGTCATCTATTCACCCTCAGGACAACTAGTTTCCTTTGGAGGCGCTTGCTTAGGTCCTGCTACCAATAATGTGGCCGAGTATAGGGATGTTATTGAGTTGTTATGGGATGCCTTGTCATGTGGCATCACCCAGTTGGAATTCATACTTGATTCTCAACTGGTGCTTTCCCAGCTCAATGGAGCTTATCAGGTGTGAAACCTTACCTTGTTACATCAGTTTTTGCAAGTTAAATTAAAATAAATTTTGATTATATTTCATTTAATCACATTCCACAAAATGAAAATACATTAGCTGATGCATATGTGAACTACATTCTATATTGACACTTAACACATATTTTGTAAAATATACACAACTGATACATTTGGAACACATGTAAATAACCAGAAAAAATATATATATGTCAAAATATGCCCATAGATAGGTCGAGTTTTGATCCTAAGTTCTAGTCACAACTGTATAAATATACGAAAAATTTCGATTGCAATCCAGTAAAATGCCTATAGATCTAGGACTGATCATCAGTATCATCAGCCTCATCAGCTGCAGTAGCCTCTTTAGCCTCCCTGTAAACCATATCGGCCCTAGCTACCCTCCTTAGGAGGCGTATCCAGATGGGTGGAATTCCTACTACAAATTCCTGCATAATAACATGAATCCACTCAATCTGTATAATCAGAACTCCTTTGGTGAGCCTGGCTAGCTTTCCCTCTAGTACCCTGAGGAAACCCTGGTCTCCAACTGGTATAGTCTGTACATACATCCTAGGGTTCCCATCAGGGTGTACAGGTTCAACATCTACATTTCAAAAACATTAAAATGGATTAAAAACTCTTATACATATGTATATAATTTTATGATAAAAATTCATTAAAATTGATAAACATAAAAAGAAAAATACCTAGCTCTCCCCTTACTCCCTTTGGAGGGAGGACGAGATCATTGTGTCCTCGGAAATATAATCTAGAGTAAGGAAACTGCTCAAGTGCTAGCAACTACCACTCCCACCACATGTAAAATTCATCATCATATACACCTTGGACCGATCCTCCGCCACCATGACGGAGGAAGACCTCTCCCCACCTAGTCATTATAGGTTGGCAAAGAGAAAATGATGGAAGTGGCACTGTAGGGTTGATGGTAGGCACTCTCTTAAATAAAATTGCTACCAATATGCTAGAACATCCAAAAAATTTACAGTGTCCTCTCGTACAGTCAGAGAGTTGCTTCCTCATGATCGGGATCATACCTGAGCACCAATCGAACACAGTACCCTGTATACACTCCACTGGAACTCTCATTTGTGTCTAAGTGGAGAGATGTAATGAAGAATATCTTGTAACCCGCACTATTGTACTTACCACTACCTCTAGTGGGAAGCTAGCGATATGAACAATCGAGATGCATGATCCATGTTTTTGACTACCTGGTGTGTAGTAGGTGTCAACATAGTCTTGGACACTCATAGGGTCACTACCCCTACCAGTACCCTCGAGTTTCATAGGCATACCCTTGTGAGACAACCCCAAAATGAAATACATGTCTTCTATAGTTATCTCCAATATCTCACCTTAAAAATCAAAAGCACCGAGGTCGTGATCCCAATAGCTGATCAACGGCTCAAGTAAGCGGACATTGGCCCTTATTGGAGAAGTGCAGAAGAACTTTAGTAAACCAATTTTCCGTATTGCATGCAAATTTAGGGAATCATGGAGAGCATCTCGGTCCATGTCTTCATGCTCTCGTTCCCTCCAATCTAAAACCATGTTGAACCTTCCCAATTGACCACCATTAATCATTAGAATCCAACCAATTCTATCAATTTTGGTCATACTATAAAATTTTCTATGTCACACAATACACGTGAGTGTCCTTTAGACAGGTTGCATGTCACACGTGAGTTTCCTTCAACCAGGTCACGTGTACAATGCGTGTACACCATTTTCTTAGTCACCTACCCACATGTACTGCGTAACCTTCCTAGGGCAGACCCAAAACATTAAAAATTTGCATAAAAATGAAATTTAGAATGGTTGGAATGAAGGTGAGGGGGAAGCTAACCAACCTGACACTTTCGGATTTTGAAATCATCCATCGGTTTGTCCTTGTTGAGAAATCCATGTCAAAGGTGAAATATTGCCAAATGGGGTAAAAATATGAAATAATATATTTTATCTCTATTTTTGAACTATATATAGAAAATTTCAAATTTTGAACCCATATTCTATAGTTTAAATTTTTTTTTTTTATGAATGAAATAATACCATCTCTTTTTCCTCAATGTAACAGGTTCGAAGTCTTTAAAAAGTCATTATCTAATCATATAGGGTAGGATTTGGGTCTTTTAAATGTACTTTTGCATCTATACCTTATCCATGTTTAACCCTAGGATTATTTCTTTGACCACAGACTATGGTTTTTAACCATTTTTACCTCATCTACATCATTGTTCTTCCATGGATAGGGACTCCTTTCAATGAGTACCCCAGTTTAGAACACCTTGTCGTTTTTTGGTACTCATGCCAAATTTGAAATAGGTTTGCAGGAGCCTTCTTATCTATTTTTCAGGACAAATTGAGCCTCATTATTGGTCTCTTTTTACAAGCTATCCCTTTTTATAAGGCTCCCTGCTCTTATGGAGTTTCTTTAGGCCCAAGTTTGACTCCTCAAAATAGACTTGACTGCTGAGTAAACTTGTCCGTTCAGGCTTGTTAAGAATATGTGAACGGGCATCCACATTGGTGGTAGTTTATCGCTTTTTTGAACCATGTGGAATAATACGAAAAATGAGCACTCTCTTTTCTTCAAAATTGAGAAGAGTATTCTCAGGTATAGGTTTATCACTTTTCTAGACCTAAGGGACTAAACTTACAGAAAAGGAACCCTTGATATGAGCTTAGTTTTCTCTTTTTTGTGCTCTAGACCCAAACATGAAAAATATTCTGAGCATACTTTATGTCTTTTCCATGCCCGTTAAACCCTAAAGAACAAAGCATCGAGTTTACTGTTGTAAGCCCCATTTCTTGTAATCAAATGGATCTTTTCAAGTGATATTGCCTTCCTTCACACTCGTAAAACTCAGGCTATATGCTGCTTTTAAAGGAGCATTGGGTAGGTGGTAATTTAACCCTTTTCGGACCTTCTTGACTAAGTACGAAAAAGGTGTGCCTTACTTCTTCGGAAGCTAAGAGAGTTCTTCCGTGGTTTATTTTATACTTTTCCGGCCTCAGGAGACTAAATTGTATGAAAAATCACCTCCCTGGAGTCTTCTTCGGAGTTTTTAGACTCTCAAAATATGAAATCACCAACGAGCATGTACTAGTTTGGGATCATAAAATCCACGAATAAGTAACCTTATCAAGCATTATTCTCTCCCCTCTTCAAGCTTGTCAAAAATGAAGAGAGACTTGAGTTTACTTTCCTGGACTCATTAAAATTTAACAGGAAATATAAGGAAGAAGTACTCTCTTTGGGTTATAAACAGTGGAAGCATGTCATCCTTGAACATAGCACTCTCTGAAATTTCTAATAGTCATGTTTCAGTTTACACTTTCAGCTCAACTATTGCTTCGAGTTTCTTACTCCTCCACGTGTCCTTTATACATGGGGAATCTATCATGTCTCCTACATGACAGATAAGTTTAGTTATCCTATATGCAAGTTAAAACCTGCCTTGGGTCACCTTTGTGTCATGCTCACTATTCAAGGATTTATCCCTTCATCTGATTAGTATCCTCATTCCATCATTATCCTATCTGATATTACTTGTGTCTACCTTCCCATATCTAGTTCCTAGTCACTCTTGTGATCTGTTGGAGGATCCATTTCCTTCCTTATCACTATATGGTTTCTCATCAACACTTCCTGAAGACGAAGAGCTAAAGTTTTGACAATGGTGCCTTAGTATTCACTACCATTATTGGTGAAATAATTTTCTTCAATTGTTAGTTTCACTCATTGTCTGACATCCTGTTGAGTTTCTTCCATGTTCGACTTCAACACATCTATTCACATGGTAGAGATTGTAATGGTTCCTTTGGATTTTGGCGAAGACCTTAGGTTCACCTCTATAACCTAATTTGTGCAATATTGTGTTATGTTCAGCTACGCAGCTTCCAGATTTGGAAGAATCATCATTGTATATTGTGGCTTCGATCTACCTTTGTAATATACGTGGTCTTATACCCGTATCACATGATGTAATCAAATATTGTAAAGGATCTAGTGTTCCATTATATTGAACATGGTATCCTCAGATATGATTTTGTATATGAAATTGATATGTATTTGTTTCAAGTACTTCCTCTGCTACCTTGGACACTTGAGTTCTCTAAGATTAAAATATTGTAATGTATTTCAGCCATCATTTCCCTCTAACCTCACACATTAGGGGGCATATGTTATCAACCAAAATGGCAGTTTTTCGTTTGAGTATCGTCATCCAATATGTTGGGACACAAAAGGACAAATAGGATTTAAGTAGAAAAAACACTATATATGTGCATGATTGTTGATACATAATCTCCTGACTAGATCAATATATTTTTATTTGGAGATTAGGGGTACACACGCGAGTATTTGCATTGCAACTCGCGTGTCACACGCAAGTGTTTGCATTGCAACCTGCGTGTACATTGAACACGCGAGTTTCCTTAAAGCAAGGAGCATGTCACATGTGTCTTTCCTATATTAATACTCACATGTACCCTAATTTAATGTTAAAAAATATAAATCACGATTAGTCGAGATTAGTTGAGTCCATAATCATAACTATATCAACTATCTCAACCATCCTAACCTTCGAAACTACTCTATTTCCTCATGTATAAATAGAGGCCATGGGATGGGCATAATCAATCATTATGAAGAGAGAAAATTTATGCTGGTGGTATGCCTTCAGACATCTTAGAGCAGCAGAACTCAGTGTCCTCGGTTTGCAGAGGAGTCCTTGTTTCAAAATATGGGTTGCAATCTCACCACTCTCTATTTATAAATAAATAAAGCTATTCTTCTAATCTTTGTATTGTTGCATTCATGTATATTATGGATTATGAATTGTTTTAATTATTTTATTACGAATATGCATCTCATTAACCTTTGATATATATACAAGATATTGCTAGAAGAATGTTTTCTTTGCAGGTGAGTTGGAGAAGCCCTGGAAACTTTGGAAGAGACTAAAAGAGGAGAAGACAAAGCTTATATCAACCATCATAAACCAGGTTTGCTAAGTTTCCTTCCTATTCCTATTTTAATTTCTACATAAGAGGATTATTTGCAAGTGTCTTAGTAAGTTGGTAACCCCAGAGACCATAGGTTATAAGGGTGCATTGTCCTGAACAACACCTCTCACATCTTTTGGTAGTCTATGTTTAGGAATGAGAAATATCTGAGCTTCTCTAGGATTTGGAGATGTTCCCTTATATAAATATGGGATATGTGCCCTATAAAAACTATTCCAATTGTATTACATGATTAGAATGCATCCTTTGTAGCCATGAAAGTATGATTTTCTGATCCATCCCCTTCCATGAAGAATTTGAGCCTCCCATTGCAGAGAATTGTGTAGTTTTGGTGCTTTTGGGAGGAGTTTCAGCTAGAAAGAGATTAGTAGGATGGTTTCACCCCCTATGTGAGAAATATAATCTGATTTAGTGCCTCCATGATATATTTATGATCACCTTATACTTCTGGTTTTGATATGGCATTCTCATACCTTTTCATTGCTCTCATTGAAGGATATTGCTCCTACATTGTAAGAATTGCTTGCGTGAGATATGCTTGCAATTTTGAGATCATGAACACCCATTAATTGTTGATATAAATATAATTTGAATATTTTATTATATCATCAATAACATGTATAATATTTTTCACATATCGGATTTCAAGTTCGTGAACCTCTGAGGCAGTTTGGGAGTCTCCATTTCCAAGACTAGCCATTTATGCATAATTTATTGACTAGTTTTGTTGTATTTAAAATTGGAAGTTTATTGTGATTAAAAATTCAATTCTATTAGTTATTGCAGGTACTTAACATATTACTAAATATAACCCAATCCTTTTCCATAATAATTTGTGACCCTTAGCCACTTTTTAGAAATCCCTAAATCTTAACTAGATGTGCAGTCCTAAGTGACATCTATGTTTATTTGACCCCTAAATCAAGTCCAATATTCCATAAGCCTATGGATTCAAAAATTGATAAGATCAAGGATCTAGATTTCATATGTTAGGGTGCCTAGGATCCTTGTATTAGAATTCAACCTTGTAGATGTTCGAAACATAAAAGGTCCTAGTACATTGTGGAGAGGATTCTTGATATTATGCATCCCAACGGCTATCTTCCTATGAATAATGAATTGGTGTGTCCTTGATATATTTATTCTGACATGTAATTGATTTTTTTAGATCCATTTCTGAACCTATTTGAAGTTATAGAATCCCCATTGTGCATTAAAATTGACTTAGGCAATTCAAGTTTCATTTCTAGCACCTAGTTTGTTTGTTTTATGAATTGGACCTTGAGATTGTTTGTTTTGTGCTTGAGTTAGTGTGCTTAAACATCCCTTAGTTACATTACAATGGTATCATAGCATGATCTTTTGATCCCCTAAATAAATCCCAACCCAAAGAACAAAAGTACATAAGCGGGTTTTCATCATTGAAGAAGAGTAAGTTAGCTCCATCCAAGGTGAGATCCGAGGAGAAAAAGGAAGTATGAATGAATGAGGAATAAGTAGATAATAGAAGGATGATATGTTTGCATAAATCATGCTGAAGTTTATGGATAAATTTAACCAAGTGAAAATAGAAAAAAGAGACGTTTTTTCTATATTGGTGGACAAGAAAGAATGTGAGGTCAACAATAGTGGTTCTCATCAA
>LPNX010574658.1:78301-163010 GCA_001517045.1 Pseudotsuga menziesii | reverse complement strand
TACATGATGCCACATTAAAATGTGCCGGATAGCACTACATTCCATCGGCAATTATCCCCATTGCCGAAACATACACAACCAAATCGATGGTGGGGCTTTTTGCCTTGAGCTCCTCACCATGATTAATTACAATTTACACATCATGCAAACGGGGTCAAAACCGGGGACGTGACAATTATGGTCATTTTGAATTCTTAGTCATGTCATTTGGCTTGACTAATGCACCTGCAACATTTCAATCTTGCATGAACAAAGTGTTTAGAAAGAAACTCCATAAGTATGTATTAGTATTTTTTATGATATTTTGATTTACCATTAGAGGAATTTTGGGGTCTAAAATGGGCCTCCTAAGGAAAATAATAAAATAATAGTTAAAATAATAAAATAATATTGATTAATTTTGGAGGAAGAAAGAAAAAAACTACTTTTTGTGTTCGTATTTTCTACATATCTCCTTGTGTTTTTACTCAAATTTCGATCGGGAGAGCTCGTTGGATGTGGAATTTTATTCTGCATCCAACGAGTACCCACACTGCATACTTTTGATGGAACCCACTACCCCAAAAACAAGAAATACCTGAAAAAATGTGATGATGACATCATCATCACGTTTTTCAGGTATTTCTTATTTTTGGGGTAGAGGAGTGAGTCAAAAGTAATTAATTTTGGAGGAAGAAAGAAAAAAACTACTTTTTGTGTTCGTATTTTCTACATATCTCCTTGTGTTTTTACTCAAATTTCGATCGGGAGAGCTCGTTGGATGTGGAATTTTATTCTGCATCCAATGAGCTCTCTCAATTGAAATTTGAGTAAAAACACAATGAGATATGTCGAAAATGCGAACAAAAAAAGTAGTTTTTTTTAATGTCAAATATGTCAATTCAACCATTATGGTTGACTTATTTTATTGAAATTCTATTGGTTCTTGAATTCCAACTCACAAAAACTTATTTTGGCACGTTTTCTTATAAGGCCCATTTTAGACCCCAAATTTCCTCTAATGAATAAAACTTGGGTAGAACACCTACAACCTTTAGATGCTGTACTAACCATTCTTGTAGACACATACTTGTATGCTAAGTTGTCAAAATGTGAGTTTGGAATGACTGAGCTACTGTATCTTGTCCATGTGATTGGAAAAGAGGGGGTGAATATCCACATGGAAAAGATCCAAATTATTATTGTTTGGCCAAGTCCCATGAATGTCACATCATTGAGAGGGTTCCTTGGATTTTCTTAGTTTGAATATCCTTTAACTGATCTTACCAAGAAATAAACTTTCAGTTGTTCAGAGAATGAAAGAGTTTTCAAAAAGATGAAGGAGTTCATGATTAGTTTCCCAGTTCTCTCTCTACCTGACTTCACTCGGTCATTGGTGCTTCAGTGTGATTCACCCGGAGAAGGTATTCGAGAAATAATGATGCAAAACAAGCACCCAATTGATTTTGATAGAAAAAATTTGGAGCCACATGAAAGACACTATTCCATCTATGATAAAGAAATGCTGTCTATAATTCACGCATTGAACAAGTTTCAAAAATATCTTGTTGGTAGCAAGTTTGTGGTAAAAAATGATTATAACAACTTGAGGCATTTATTGACTCAAAAGGAGATAAATGATATGAAACAAAAATGGGTGAGTAAAGTTCAAGCTTATGAATTTGATATAGAGTAAATAAATGTGAAATTGAATGTAGTTGTGGATGCTCTCTCAAAAAAACCCACCTTCTCTACAATAGAAGTTCCCATGGGTTGGAAAGAGAAACTATGATATGGATTTATGTGTGACTGAAATGAAAGAATAGATACAGAACCATAAACATAGACATATTACAATGAAAATAGAGATATAGTAAACACATATTCTATTAACTAGAGGACATAGAATAGATTGTAAATACACATCTAGAATGGTGGTATCTATCTCTAAGAAGAGATGTGGATGCTAAGCTCATCTGTACCAAGATAAAATATAAAATGAGGCCAAAGGGGCCGATTTATAATAACCATGAGGGCAAGAATCCTAAATATCCAAAACATAACCCTATAAGATTAATCGTCATAAAGTTTGTGGCCCCAAGGTGGTTAGTTGAACAATCAACTTCTTGGGGTCAAAACTTTTGCATATGATCTCTGATTTGGGCGCTTGATAGCCCATTGGAAAGGTCTCTCTGAGATTTAGATATTTTGAATGGGGATAAATGCATTCCATTAGTGACTATTTGTTCACTCAAACCACCAAAAAACATCATTTATGACCTCAAAACAACCTCAAAAGTTTGGGTCTCAAAAAACTGTAGAAAAATAACTAGGAAACTGCCAAAACAGACAATTATTTTAAGCCAGTGGAATAGGTCAGTGGCCTTCGATACCATATATACCAATCCTCCCCCATTAGAAAGAAATGGTCTCCATTGTGTCAAATCTCTTATCATATCTTGTACCGTGTGTCAAGTTGATCTCCTAGTACAACATTTGCTGAAGTGAAGAGGCTTCCTTTCTTTGACATCTTCAAATGGTTGTAATTGTTGTTGTTGGATGCACTATAACTATTCAACAATTTTTTTTGATGTGATGTCCTTGGTTTGAACTGATATGGATGATTTCTTCTCGGAGGAGCACCTTGAATGTGTGGCCTTGCATCATAGAGGTACTCAGATAGATGAGGAAACAATGGCTCTATTTTCTTCTTGTTTTTGTGGAGAAAAGACACCCTCTGTAAAGGTTTTCAAGGTCTCTACGATATGATGCTCTCCTTCAGAGGCAATTGTGAAGAGGGGAAATTTCCTAGTGTGGGAGATTATCTTCCTGCAAGACTATGGCAGATGCAATTGTCCTTGGCATTCGGTAGAGTTGTCCTCCCAAAGTGAAAATGAAACTATGAGGTCGTGACTCATATACAACATGATGCTTCCACATTAATGGTTGTCCTAAAAGAACACCACATACTTCAAGTGGGAACACACCGCATAATACCTCGCCTTTGAAAGGCTTAATTCCATGTGGCAAGTGACATCGTTGAGTAACATGGAAACCGTGTACTTTTTTTAGCCAACCGATGTTATATGGTTTCAGGTGTGGTGTTGTAAAAAGATCCAATCTCTTAATGACTTCTATTGAGATTAGGTCCTTTTTGGATGTTTTAGTCAACAAAACAATGTAAGGGGATTACATTTACCCACATCTATGAGTGGAAGAGATGTTCCTCTCCCTATGACTCTTCAGGATCCTCTGGATGGATCGGTGTGGTAGAAACAAACAAATTAGGTTCTATATCAATGATTCTCTTGCATATTATGTAACTATCACATTGGGTTTTGAATCAGAATTGAGATCTGATTCTGAAGCTTTGATCTCGGCCACCAATGACTTCTTTGAGTGACATTCATCAGTGTTGTGCCAGGGTTTTTTGTGGAACTTGTACGACTTCCCAATGTCCTTGTTTTTCTTTCCAATACACTTACTTTCTTATGGTAGGTACTAGTTTTCCTTTCCTTATCATGTTTTCTATGGGATAGGGTTTCCCTTTCCTTGCTTCTGCGGTGGATTCAAATGTCCAAAGTCTCGCTTGTTCTTTTGTCGAAATTTCTCCTCAATTTTGAAAACATACTGATAATGAGATCCAATTGAAAATATCTCTAGGAATTTCATATGGGTTTGGATGTACCGATGTAGGCCACTGCGATATTTTTGTTAGGATTATTAATCCTCCCTTGGTCAAATGTCTATTAGATTAATTATTGCCTAACTAAGGAACCTTAAATTAATTAAATGAGTCCAATAGTGAAATTGGATCCACATAGACAAATGGGGCCACATATACCAGTCATTGAAGTGTGAGGGACAATGCTAGAGGTTAACTGCCACTTACTGCATGTGCATGCCTCAGTGGGGGCACCTCCTAGACCAATCCCTACATTTTAGGAGCCACTGGGACTCTCGGCACCAACCTACTTCAGTTAGTTGGATTTATCACTAGTTAGTCTTAGTTAGCCCTTAGTTACAATTAGTTACTTCACAGTCAGTTAGGCTAGCACTACTATTGCATGGGGAGGATCACTTTTCCTACTTACCACACTCAGTTGCACTGAGTTAACTAGTTCTTACTACTAGTTGTATTTATTGGTCATTAGAGAGTTGTCTATTTGGACTCCAATATTAATTAGGAGACCTTGAGATAGAGATTCAATTACATACAGCCTTATCCACATGGAGGATTCGAATTCATTACTCATGCATTCGAATTCTACCTATTTGTAATCTATTGTACACTGGATATTATTATAATTAATATACTATAAATTCCTGAGCAATACTTGTCCATTTCCTATGTGGTTTGTTTTGATTAGTTTGTATGTTCATTCTCATTTCAATTACTGCAACATAATCAAAACTCTCTGCTTGAAGATATTACTTCTCAGGCAGGTTTCATGCTTGTTTCTCCTCATCGAACATCATAAGTAGTTGGGTTTCCACAAAAGTCCCCTTAGATGATTTGCCAGCTCTGGATTTATTCAGAGCAGCTATGAGGGTGTGATGGACCCTGAAAACATGTTCATGTCTAGAGGAAAAGCATGATTCTAACGGTTCATATGTTTTAGTTTTATTTGCAGTGAAATTGATAGGTGCTATGTAGCTTGAGAGAAGTCTTGCAGCCATACAGTTGGAGCAATTATGAGTTCTCAAACTCCTGAGCCATAGATCCTCACAACTTCCAATTACATTGATTGGAGGATTGATATGTAGCTGGCCTTGCGTAAGCATGACTACCACGGGATCATACATGGATGGGAGGTTAAGCCTCATCAACTGGTAGAGCGGAACAAGTTCCTAAACCATTGTGATGAAGCATTCAGGTACTTATGTACTTATATT
Organism: Pseudotsuga menziesii; assembly: GCA_001517045.1. Lineage (NCBI taxonomy): Eukaryota > Viridiplantae > Streptophyta > Pinopsida > Pinales > Pinaceae > Pseudotsuga > Pseudotsuga menziesii. The sequence continues at coordinate 158,135 of LPNX010574658.1, read as the reverse complement.
TCTAGAGAACTCCTCTTCCATCTGGAAGGATTTAGGACTCCGATAGAAGCTTGGTGTAATGTTGATATCTTGTTTAAAAAAAAAGATGAGCTTTGGGGACACATTGTGGAGAATGAGTTGGTATCTTTACATCCCAATAGTGTTATACCCAGATCCTGTTACCACCATGTGATAAGACCCTTAACTTCCATGTTTGCCCTTAATCCCAACACTTAGAGTGGAAACCTACTATGTTTGTCAATTCTAGTTGAAAAAACTCAGCACCACACTTTCCTTGTGGCCCATGAGTGGTACCTTGATTAGCACCGCCTATAGCCTGTTTTCAAGAAGCGGTGCCATTGCCTATGGTCTTTGGTCCATAAGCATTTCTCATCTAAACCACTCTGTCATAAGAGAAGAAAAGTGGTACCCTGGGTAAAATGGGAAAAAGAGAAGTTTCTCGAGGCTTCTAGATCATGAGACTCGTGTCCTCCCTTATCCCTATCATTTTGGGTCAGTTGAGCTCAATATCCCCCATGGTAGAATCTTAGAGCCACCTCACCCACGATTCTCTGAACTATTCCTATCCATTGAGACTTATAAATACAAGCTCATGTCCATAGTTGAGGGGGAGAACTATAGAGGTATTGTTAAGCTGTTGGATTGACAACTTATCCCAAGTCATTGGAGAGCATAGAGAGCAAATTTGAAGCTTAAGGGGATGAAGTGTTTGTCTCGTGGAGATGCTTGTCGACACTAAGGCAATTGTTGTAAGCTTCTCCATACATTCTTAATGCAAAGATGATTTTCATCCCACGTTACTATTGTTTTGATTTCACATGTACATGTTGTTAGATTCCTTAGTCACTAACATGGATAAGTAGATGATTTTCTGGTAGCTTTGATGTGTTTGCATGTTTGATCTGTTTGTAGGTACACAGATTCAGTATCAAAGGAACATTCTAGGTTTCTACGATATTCAGGGAAGGTCTTCATCCTTTGTCGTTCACTCTTTTGTTCTCGATCTGAACCATTCAGACCAGAGGAACAACTTCTGTCCGCAAAAGCTGAAATATTCCTAATTACAAATCTAGTGACTTTTCTGGGGAGCAGTGCATATCTTAGTTGATATGATCTTCCTCAGTTCTTGAACTCTTGTTCGAATCCAGGCTCCATATCAAACTCTCTTCAGTCAGATCTACCATATTAATCAGTGAATTTTGGTTTGAAACTTTTAGATCTATTCAGATCTGAATTATTTCAACTTTTTATGCTCTTTTTTACTATCAATCCATCAATTTTTTCCTTGATATGATCAATTTCTAACATAATATTTCATTCTCCTTCGAGTTTTGGATCTATTCAGGGAACCGCTCATGCACTGTTGGCAATAAGTGGTGCCACCACCTAAACTCTGTTAGCAGTACGCAGTGCCACCACCTGAGTCTCGTTATCCAGAATCAATGCTTGTCCAGAACGGCTTTGTCAATACCCCTCCAGCGCGGTGCCAGGTAGGCCTTGTTCCAAGACTAGATTTTCTCACTTTTTACAAAAAATTGAGTTTGTTTGCTTTCTGCCCTGCACTATCAGGCTTATGTGTTAGAATATGAATGCTCTTGGTTTGAACTTATGTGGTAAAAGATTGGTTTGATTGAAGAATTTGAAAGCTAGATAAGGCTTGTTGATTATTCATTTTCTTCAGTACTTGTTGGTTGTGATTATGAAAGGATTTCTTTTTTGAAAGCTTAGGTGTTAGTGAGATCTCTTTTCATTTCTGTTATAAATACTGAAAGAAAAAACATTTGATTAGCATCTTGATTTCATTTTTTGTTTCCATAGAGGACTTCTTTTGCTTGTTAAAAAGAAATTTTTTTGACTGAGATTAGGTCATTGTCATTATTGAGGATAAAACATTGGATATCTGATTAGCCTCACAAGATTTCAGGTTATCTGTGTTCTTTTCTCTCTTTTGCATTAGTACTATCTCATCAAAAAAAAAATATTGTAGTTTTAAGTGAGATCTATCTATGTTTTAAGAAAAATTGAAAAATAGAGTGCATATGCATATAGAGTGCTTCTTGTTTTTCTTTTAGGAAAAGAGACTCTTCCCCTTTTGATTGCTTTTAGAAAAGAGAAATGAGTTTGGAAAGTGTTTCTTGTCTTTGATTTTGATTTGTTCAAGATTGTTGTTTGGAAATTTTTGGTTTTAAAACGAAAATAAAATACTCTCTTTCCGGCCCGTAGGTAGGCATACCACGAATGGTAAAGTGAAATATTTGCATATGCATGCTGCATGGTTTTACTTTTTCTTTCAAAATTCCATGCATTCACCTAACCATCCACTTTAAAATTAATGGTAGTTATAGGTTAAAATTTACATAGCAATTTGAGTGATAGGTTATAGACGTGTTCGAGCATCGTTAAGCGTAGGAGCTGTCGTTACTCGTCTGCATTACATCCCAGGACTCGCACGGTTCTTCCATGTACTGTCGGTATATCGAACGTCCTTTCACGTACCCTTGAGGTATATAGAGAGGTACTTCATGTACTTGATTGTATATCGGAAGGCCCCTTATGGATGGTTATGCATTAGACAACACTACTACCGATTTGAGCTCCCATGTGCCTTGCGTATATCGGGAGACTCCACTAAGGTACCTTATCCATCTGAGAAAATCCCTTTGACCATCTTTCCTGGATCCATACACTAGAAAAAAAATTCAGGGATATTACTATGCACATACCCTTGAGGTATATCACGAGTGCCACCTTCTTGAAAATCCTGGTGAGAGACCTGACTATCTGAACTCCTCCTGCCATTTAAGTTTGCTTGTTTGGCCTATAGCTTGAGTAGGGAAAATTTTTGGTGTGTTTTCTAGTTTCTGAGACCCTAGGTTAGAAAGGAGCTGTACAAACTAGCTGAGCTAAGACAATCCAGAAGAGTACGGGGCTTGCCACCCGATTTTATTCCTGTTTCAGGAGAAAATCCAATGAAAGCTATCGACCAAGGAGCTGCTACCACCTCCCAAGTGGGAGATAATGTGATTGCATAAAGTGGAGGACCATATCCTTCACACTCGCCTCCCTTGGTCCAACAACCTTCTCGGGGTAATACTTCCTTCCATTCTCCCATAGAAGGTCATGTTGATGATACTACCCGTCCAGATTATGGTCCCAATGCTCCATTTTGGGATAGCTCTATAGGACAAGGCATTGCCTCATTTGGCACCTGTTTAAAGTTTTCTAAAGAATTTTCTCCAGATGAAGAAGAATGTAGACAATATCAAGTAGCTATTCTCCATGCATAGGAGATTGAAAAGAAAATAGATGACATATTGGGCACACCACCATCACATTCCACAGCTGTTCCTAAGGGATATTGTTCACTTGCCCATTCTATGAGACCCATTGAATTGATTCTAGATCGCACAATGACTCCACACAACCTAGGTCAAACTACCAACCCCACCACCTCCCATATTATGTATGTTCCCAATCCTGCCAGGTCTTCTGCACCTGGGGCTCAACATTCAATTCCTATTTCGTCATTACCTTCTAGTGTCGGGGGACAACCCCCGACACAAATTACGTTATCTGGCACCGAAATTGTACCTAGTCAAGGACAGACCTCTGGTATGGAGAAATATATAGTTTATGTCCCTCCCAACCACACTAATGTGGTTAACCCCCTGTCTATTTCAGGTCATCCCTTGGGGCACAACCTGTAACCAATCAAACCTCTTGGGGTTATGGTTATACAACAAATCAAGTACCTGTAGGAAATATTAATTATCCACCCAACCCTATAGGAATGCCTTATGCTATAATTACATATCCTAGTAATACTTTTACACCATGGGGGGAAACCTAACTCGTCCTACATGCTAGCTATTGGGGGGATACCTATACATACTGTAGGAGGTCCTCCCCCTGGGGGGCCTAATGGTCCTAAAGGACCTGGTGGATTTCCTCCTTATGGTCCTCATGGTTCTGGTGGTCCTAGGGGACCTAGTGGAATCCCTCCTAATGGCCCTGGAGGTTCTGCTGGCCCTCCTCCTAGTGGTTCTGGAGGCTCTGGAGGTTTACCTCCTAGAGGTCCCGGAGGGTCTGGTGGTTCCGATGGTCCTGGTGGTCCCAATGGTCTTAGTGGTGCTGGAGGCCCTGGTGTTCCTAACAGTCCTGATTCCAGAAATCAACCCCCTGTGGGAAGATTTTTCGGTAGTTATTCGTCACAACAACCTGTCTATCAGTCTACTTACGGTCCTATTGGTTCTTATATGCCATATCAATATTACCAATATGTGCAACCTAATCATCAGTTACCTTTCTTAGCAACTTTGGACTTGCTTGATTTGTCCAAGTTGATTAATGACCCCATTCGACATAACCCCTCATGGCCTCCCATTCCGGTAAAGTTACCATCGGACATTCCAAATTTTTATGGGAAGCAGGGAGATGATCCAAAAAACCATGTCATCACATTCCATCTATGGTGTTCTTCAAACTCCCTTATGGATGATTCAATTTGTTTAAGACTCTTTCAACGAACTTTGACCGGTATAGTCGTGAAATGGTACATTGAACTTCCACAACATTCGTTTGTGGATTTTGGCTCATTGGCAACTGTATTTCTTACGCACTTTCAACTTCCTATCCATTATGAAATGGGTACTGATCTCTTAACTTCTTTGCGATAGAAAAAATCCACCCACATATCCGATCATATCCATTAGTGGAGAAGGCAGAGAAGAATTATTAAGGCTCCTATTTTGGATCAGTTATTAGCTAATTGGTTTACTAAATATTTGTTGCCTCCGATTGCCCGAGATGTGGCTATGGGTAGTGCCGTTACTGAAGAGAAAGCTATTAGTCGAGACCAATATTTGGACTTGGTCTATTCCTAGTCCAGAACTTTGTATGACTTGATTCCTCAAGCTCCTCGCCCAAGCACCAATCCTGCAAAACCACCAGCAGAAGTCCCTGTTGATGGGATTGTTGGTTCAATACAGTCCCCGTCAGTAGCAAAACCTGCCAAGCAACCCCAGAATTCCACCCCTACTCATTCAACTCCTAAGGTTTCTACCAAGGTCAATTCTATTCAGTGTATTGAAACCTCTGCAATAATAGAAAAAAAGGTAAAGCTAAAAATAAAAAACCTGGAAACCAACAGGAGAATCCAAAACCAACCACCAATGATAATGATAAAGAAGAAAAGAAAAATATCCATGTTTGCTATGTGGAGGTGACCATTTCACAAAAGTGTGTCCCCTCCCAGATGAAATCACCCAATTTTTGAAAACAAACCCCACACCTGTAGTTCTCACAGATCCTTTTCCCTCTCAACAACAACTGTTAGACCACATGTCTAATTAGGGAAACTCTTGTTCGTCAGAGGAAATTTGCATGATGTCCTCGAATGCCATTAGTTTGCAAACTCAAATTCAGAGTTACGACAAACCCATAGACAAGAAAGAAGACCATTCTTCTTCAGGAAAATCTCCCTCTACTGGTTCTCCTGACTCCTCATCTACTGTCCCCCTAACCATCAAGAAACCTACTCTCGATATGGTTTTGCATCCACCCAAGAGTACTCTTAGGAAGGTTGTTTTTAACCCTAATGCTTGAGCTGCTCAATTTTATAATGTAGTTGAAGATCTTGCTCAGGCCCCATGTGCAATGTATACCTTGGAAGTGCTCCAAAGTTGTCCTACACAATGCAAAAACCTGTTAACTGTGTTAGGAGCTTTAGACCCGGACAATACTAATTTGATTCATTTCAATGTCAAGAACTATAAGTATAGAATACCTTACAAACTTGCTTTCCTAATCATCATGAAAGTAGTCAAAAAGGTCTTTTGGACTGTCTTAGACAAAGGAGCTTCAACTTTGGTTTTGTCCCTGTCTTGTTGGAAAGCTATCGGCTCTCCTGAGCTTGTAACATCACCTATGACTTTGAAAGCCTTTGATGGATTAGTTCTCCATCCCCATGGTCTCATATCAGCCCTTGCAGTTGAGCTTGAGGGAAAAACTCTTTCTATTCAAGTAGAAGTAGTAGACGACCCGTTAGATTACAACCTCCTTGTAGGAAGAAATTGGTTTTACGCCATGACTGTTGTTGCTTCGACGGTATTTTGAACAGTCCAATTTCCACATCTAAGGAGAATTGTCACCATTGATCAGCTTGATTTCTGTACGCCGGATGTTACTACCTCTACAGCTAATAATATCCCTATGTTAGGTTAGTCCCCTCCTCCTTACCAGTCGATTGGGGTAGGCATGTTGAAGGATTCATCCCTTATGGGGATTTGTTTGTCCACTCCTCCTAACACAAACACATCGACAGTAAATATGATTGCATCATTTGATTAAGAGCCCAAGGGAAAACAAATTGTTGAGTCCACCTCATTGAGTCTGCATGAATAAATGTACAACATCATTCAAACCCTTTTCGATGATCACATTGATGAACTTCATCCAGTGACTTTGGATCCTTACCACCTACCCTACTGGTTAGAACCATCTCTTCCTGTTCTGGATTATCTCTCTGAGACTTTTCCTTCCTATTAGCACTGGAATCGAACCAAAGGTTGCAGAAGGATCGCTCCCAGGTAACAGCAAAACCACTTTCGAAGAGAGAACTGGCCTTCTGCTCTTCCGAGAGGGATCTCTCAACAAATGTTAACAATGCCAGATATATGTACAAGTGAAACTATAAATAATTTGTAAAATTGGTTGAAACAAAACCTAAAACCATTGGGCAATGGAGTCAAGATATATAACAGAAATAAATAGAACTTAATGCATGCGATTTCAACACAAGGGCAAGAAAGCCACTCCATCACAGTCGATTCATAATTGTCTGGTGGAAAAGAGGAACATGAACATACCATCAACACAGAGCATTGAAAAAATGAATTCGGTATTAACTTTAGAAGAAGACTTTGGTGAATACCTGAAACAACAGATGGAGCATAGCAAGTATAAATTTTGAACTATTATACCCTAAGTTTCAGATATGAGAGAAAACAAAATGGGAGAGATAAACTGGAAAAACATTCACATAAGAAAGGAAGAAATAGACTGCAAGTGCAAACGACATATGAATCCCTATATGAAAATGCCAACCTTGGCTCTGCAATTATATTAAAATTCTCTCGAAAAACACACACAGCAAAATTACAATGGTTTCAACCCCTTTTCCTTCTTCAAGATATATATTTATAGTGTTTGGACTTCCCGGATTGACATCCGAGAATCAAAATCTGTTACAACAGAAGGACATCCTCTAATGAACTCTTAGGTGGCACCTCAGCTGCGATTTGCAAAAAACGACCAAACAATGAAAGGTGGAATGCAGGAGAGAATATGCACGAGGGTTCCCTAGACTTCCATCTGGTGGGTGATGATTGTACAAAGTTATGATAGAAGTGACCGATGGGATGGGCGTGCAACGCAGAGAAACTCCAGTGTATTATCGTTGCTACTCCTATGGATGCAGTTTGAATTTGGTTGAACCATACTGCTGAATGACTCTCCATAAATCAGGACCAGGAAGGGTCACAATTGCCATGTCGTATGTTTGTGCTTTAAGCTCCATCATTTCCAGGTATGAAGTATCAGGGACCTTGGTGCATGCAGCTTTGAAATCAAATAACAATTCAAAATCACTGGTCAATTTCTCAAAAACAACCTTCCCTGACAATGAATGCTGCATATCTCCAAATTTGTTGTTGTCCAGTCAGGAGTGCACCAGACACTCTCGATACTCCTTCTGGGACATTAAAGGACCCTTTTCCTCCTAGAAAAAGGGGATTCCCCTGCCTACCGGTGGTTTGAATAGCTTGATGACCTTCTGAACTTTGTGCTCAATAAATTCTATTTTGGACCGTATAGTCTCCAGCATCTTGTGCTTAGTGACTACCTTTCTAGCTCCAGAGACAAAAACAACCCTGTTTTGGATACCGAATCGGTTGGCGAAATCGTCTGACAAGGAACTTAGGAAATTAATGGCATTCTTCACTATCACCAAGGGCCTTTTCTATATTTCTTCTAACACTGTCTGGACCTTTTTCTTGGCCTCTCCCATAGCACTTTCCTGGTCTTCAATGAAATATAAATAAGGCTGGAACTTGTTAGCTTCTATAATGATCTAATCCCAGATCAAATGTCTAGCTCCTTGCAAGGCAAGTTTACTGACCACCTGTTGGATTAATTTAGCATTTTGTTGAACTAGTCCTTGGCATCTTTCTTCTGTCTTTTCTCTTCCTTGTTTCTGCTTGACCCTTTCTTTTTCTAGTTCCTTGATCTGCTGTTTTAGCTTAATGAGATTTGTATCCTTTAGGCCTATATGGGACATTGCTCTAGAGAGAGAACCAGTATCTATCTCTCTTGCTACACCTGTGGGTTGAATTGTACCCTCTACACTTATTTCTTGAAGCTCCTTTTCCTTCATTTCTAATACGACTTTTAATTCTGCATTGCTTTTCTTCAAAAGCTGGATATTTGCTTCCCACTGCCTCTCCTTTTCTTTAATATTTAGTAGCTTGGATTTGCAGTTGGTGAGATCAATGTTCAATGTCTCTTTTTCTCTTTTGAATTCATCCAATTCTTCTGCTTAAGCGAGTTGGGTGGCAGGGATTTTTAACTTCTTTTTCAAGGTCTGGATCTCCTTCTCTTTATCATTGAGCAATTTCTGAGCCAAAGTCCCTTTATGTGCCGATCCTTCTATTTGCATTACTTCCTACTACAAATTGTTGACTAAGGATTTGAGTGCTTTGTTCTCCACTCTTACCTTCCTCAAAAACTTTAGAGTCTTTGCTTTACTTTCCTCTAGCTTGGACAACTGTATGGTAGCCTAGAGAAATCTGGTATTCAATATATCTCTAGTCTCTTTATTGAGGTGTATTATGTCAGTAGTGGGAACCTTTGAGAGGTTCACATGGACCTCTGACACCTTGTTCCCCATTGCCAAGGCTAAGATAAGGGTTTCAGTGGCATGTTCTCTTACAGTTTTTATTGCCACATTAGGGCAAGGCAACTGTGATGCCTCACTGTATAGTTCGGTTGTCTCCTTGAAAGTTCTATCAGCCTTCTCTTGGTAAGATCCTAGTCAATCCTATTTTGATGCATGCTTGCTTGGAGTATTCCCGTCAAATACATACTATTGTATTTGCAATTCGACTGTCTCGGGCTCTTCCTGTTGTTGTTCTTTTTCTAAATCCTTCTTCTTCACCTATCCCTTTGCCTGGCCTCTTTTAACCGTCACCAATTGTTGTCCCTGTTTCGTTTTCTGTCTTTTGGGCATGCTGGCCATGTCCATTTCTTTAGTGTCCATGGGATATAGATTCCCTCTTTTTATTGAACTTGTTGAATAGCTGACCAGTGATGAGAATCCCTTAGCTATTGCAACTACTTCAGTCAATTCCCTTTGGGGAGAAGCTACCCTGGGTAGTTGTGATCTAGTGCCCTGCTCTATGCTAGTATCCATTGGGGCAGGATTAGGGAAATCGTCCCAGTTTGCTGCTTCTCTAAGTCCAGGTACTTCAGTGTGTTCAAATGGCCTGCATTTGTGAGCTTTCCTCGTCTTGGAAATTATCTGGTGAGGGTCATAATTTACCGCTTTCCCTAGGGAAAACCCCATGCCTCTGAGCAAGTTGGTAACGAGGGGAAAAGTAGCTCTGCTTTGAACAGTGTATGGTTTCATTTCCCATGGAAAAATCAAATTTGAGCTCTTCTTAACGTTCAAGAAGTGCTCTTCTTCAACAATGAGTCTTTGCTATATCAATTCTAGGGAGAAAACCCAGGAAGTTAGAAAATCTAGTAGAATGTAGGGTGGATGTATGAAGCCATACAACCTTATGGTCGTTCTGAATTCTATGAGTAACCAGTCTCCTATCTTCTTGCTATTTGATAGCTAGAGCATTTGCCTCATCTCAGGAAACACCCTAGGTAACCTTTCTTAAAAGAAGGGTTCGTATATTTCAGCCATCAATTGGTTAATGAATTTACAGTAATCCGTGGCCATATCAGCAGTGACTTCCAACTCTGGTACTTGTAGGTCCTCCCCATTATAGGCTATTAAAATCCTCAGCAAAAAGGACTGGAATCTGAAAATTCTAGTGCTGTGGAAGTTTGCTAACTGTGAACGGATGTTCTCATCCAGGAACTCATCAAACTTAAGGCAGCAAGATTGACAGGATTGTCCAAGCAATTCTGGTTTGGCCGAACAAGTACTCAAGAAGAACAAAAGGCTCAACAATGATTCAATGACATAAGCGTCGGTAACTAGACCTAGAAATTGACTGGCTAGGGATATACACCACTGAGTTTCTTCATTGAATTGGTTGAGGTCAATAGGGTAAGACAGGTCGATGGGTTCCCTCTTAGGTTTTGAATAGGTCTTTAGGAAGGCCTCTTTACTTTCGTCTATAGACTCTCTAAAGCAACGTATAATATTTTCTTCCTAGTAGTCTTGGGTTATATGGACGAATTCGTTTGGTATATGTAGGGTTTTGCGGATGACAAATTCTTGGAATGAGCAAAGGATTTTAGACTTTGACTTATCCATAATGACACCTTTGGTGACAGAGAAATTGTCTGCACACCATTCGACAAACTCAGGGAAATGCGGGGTTTGGTCAACAGAGAAGAAATGGAAGAAATATTTAAAAATAGCGTAGGTATCTCTACCTTGGTTCTTAAGATTTTCCAATTTGCCCCTGGTGGTTTCAATACCTTCTCCCACTTGGATGGTATCAAAAATATCATTGTTCTCATCTACCTGGCTCTATTTTGCCCCCCGACCTGTGGCCTCAGGTTCTACATCATCTCTCATCCCTACCGCTTCTATTATGTCCACTTTCAAATAACACTAAGAGGGTATCAAGGGCCTACCTTATTCTATAGCACAGTCTCCTGGTTGGTCCGTGCTAGCGCTCTGTATGCTATTGGATATTTGGTGGCTTCAAGGTTTCGGAAAAGACAAACCTTTGCAACTTCACATGGACCCTTTTATAGCTTTTCACACAACATAAGCTTCGCGCTCTTTCCTGGCGGCTTGCACCGTAGATATTACTCTTTGTGATCTGAACCGTAGGTATGTGAGGTTCTTTATTCCATGTCTTTCCTTACTTCACACATGTGCAGCTCAACCGTCGATTGAGATCAATTTTATTCAAAGCTGTTTATTGGGGCTGACCTTACCATTCTTCGTGAAGTGAGGTTCTGTTTTCCTCCATGCTAGTCAAGATTCTGCTCTTGCAATGACCGTCGATCCGAGTATCCCGTGCCACTTTTCACAATATGAAACTGTTGTCATGTCCTCGCAACTTTACAATGTGAAATCCATTTCAACCATGGATCTTCTTGGATCCTAATCTTGACCGTTAGATATCTACGTCCTTTAACATATTTCACAATCTGGAAAAGTGGTTTCGGTAAGGCATGTTCATCGTGTGAAATGTTTAGACAACGTTGATCTACCATCTAATCCATCTCAACCTTCGATCATGATTCCCACTTAATGCCTTCAGCGCACCCGTTGTTCTCTTCTTTACCTTGCTTCTCTGATCTACTGACTGTTTTTCCACTTTCGACATTTACCATCAAGGCCTATTCTAGTGCTTGAGTGCTATCTTGTGTGTGCCATCAACCCCTTCTGTGAACACTAAGCTATCTTCCCCACACTTCTCGACGAGGCTGAAATTCCCAAGTATCGCTTATGACCAAAATTTAAGAGATTGTTAACAACCGGCTCCATGAGGGATGCTATCCTCCCAGTGAGGTAGCAAAGAACCTGTAGACTAGTCGCCTACTCCATTGAAAACCTCCTTCATTTTACTTCCTGAAAGAAAAAATACTTTGAAAGCATGGTTACCTCTTCTGATCTTAGGGCGTTCTGCATGGGCTTCAAATCTTTTGATTCACCATCTGTACTGATTAAAACATAAAACATATTTACACTATGATACATGTTCCTTAATCCCTTTATTCCAGGTAATGCTTAAGAAACCTCCCATTCACCGTTCCTCCTTCGTACTGCGTCCCATATGGATACTATAAAATGAAGGCATTGTCTCCCCTGTGTGCTGCAATTGGATATGGGCCTACCCATAAGTGGTTGAATTTTGCATGCTTTCCTTTTTCTTCGTGCAGGGCATCCCATTTTAGTACCAAGTCATCGACCTGGAAAATGTCTTCCTTTATTCTCCTATCGAAGGTATTCTTCATCTTCTCCTGGTGTATTTGGACTTTATCATAAGCCTTGTCCCTCACTTCATTAATCTCAATAATCTAGTTGATCCTTCTTTGAATGGGATTAGGCTCATCCAACAGATCTCACAATAACTTCATGACTGGAACACCTAGAGAGGCAGGAAAAATTACCTCGGCTCCATATACCAACTGAAACGATGACATACCAATGGTCCTTTTGGTGCTTATTATGTCGGCCCACAAGGCATATTTCAATTTCGTGTGCCAAGCTTTCTTGTTATCCTCCAACAGCTTCTTGATAATCCTCACAAGGATTTTGTTAGAAGATTCGGCCAATCCATTCCCCTGTGGGTAATAAGCTGTAGAGTGATTGAGGCTTATATGGTATTTATGGAAAAAATTGATCATTTTCCTGGATTTAAATGCAGGTGCGTTGTCTGTCACAATCCACTTCGGGCAGCTGAACCTCACCAAAATATTGTTTTCTATGAAATCCATTATCACTTCTTCTGTAGCCCACTTGGTGGGTCCGGGCCTCAATCCACTTTGTGAAGTAATCAATGGCAGTCAGAATCAAGTGATGCTGCCCAGAAGAGTTTGGATTTATCTAACCGATGAAATCTAACCCCCATTGCTGGAAAGGAGATTCCACAGATATAGGGTTGAAGGGGAGAGACACCACTTTCCTTTTCCCTTCAAAAATCTGACACTGGTGGCATTTAGTCGTTTCCTTATAGACATATGAGAACAATGTAGGCCAATAAATCCTGCTCTCAGAATTTTTTTTACGGTAACTTTCCAGGAATGATGTCCTCCACAATATCCTTCATGAAATTCCTTCGCCATTTGTTGAGCTTTGTCCTCCAGAAGACAATTCAATAGTATGCCCCTAGGGTCTTTCCAATAAAGATATTGTTCTATGATGCAAAATTTTGCAGCTTTCAGTTTCACAGATCTAGCTCAGGTTTTGCTTAGCATAGTAGGAGGCTATAAATTCTGCAATACAAAAATAATGTCAGCATACCAAGGAGATGCAGAGAGATCAAGCTTCACTTGCGCCTGTGCCTCTACCTGATCAGATTGACAAGCAAGAAAATTCAGCTACAGAGAGTCACAATGGGAGTTTGTCATCATATTAGCTAACCCTTGTCCTTTGATCAATTTTGTGGGCTTTATTTCTATGTCGTATTCTAGGAGCACCGCGACTCGTTTAGCTCTCTTTCCCTCTGGATCCGGCTGTGTAAGTATGCTTTTAACTATGCTGCAGGGTACATAGGCAATTATGTGGGAATGGAGGAGATAGATTCTGAAATCTCTCAAGTCTTTCACCAAAGCATAGGCTTGTTTTTCCATTATGCTATATTTCAATTCTTCGTCCCTCAATATTTTACTAAAGAAAGCTATAGGTTGTTCTTCACCTTGATCATTCTTTTGCAGAAACACTGCTGCTACAGTGTGTTTTGAAGCATATGAGAATACTAAGAAATCCTTCTCAAAATATGGGCTGATCAATACAGGAGCCTCTGAAATGGCCTATTTTATATCTTTGAAAGCTTTCTTGGCTCCTACCATCCACTTAATTTCATGATCTTTTCTTAGCATGTAAGTAATGTCCATCAGGATATCGGCGAAACTAGGGATGAATCTCCTCAAGAAGTTGACTTGATCGATGAAAGATTGTATTTCTTTCTTTCTCCTTGGTTCTTCTAATTTCAAGATGCCTTTTACTCTGTCTAGATCAATCCTGATCCTTTCCTTTGAAATGATGTGCCCCAACAACTTTCCTTCTTCTAGAGCGAAGTTCGACTTTCTAGGGTTTAATGAGATGCCATACTTCCTACATTTAATGAAAATTATTTCCAGATGCCTGATATGATCTTTATCCCATATGGAGTATACAGTAATGTCGTCCATGTATATCACCACAAATTTTTCTCTCTCATCTACAAAAGCATTATCCATGGCACGTTGGAAAGTTGCTCCAGGATTCATTAACCCAAACGACATCTTTGCGTACATGAACGTACCCCAAGGCGTGGTGAAAGCGGTTTTTTCTTGGTCTTCAGGTAACACCTTCACTTGATTGTAGCCGAAAAAGCCATCCATAGTGGATATCCTCTCTAAGCCTACCACCCTCTATAGGATCTCGTCCATATTCGACAATGGGTAGTTATCTTTCAAAGAAGCTTTGTTCAAATTTCTGAAATCTACACAGAGCCTTCTCTCCCCATTCATTTTACGAACAGGAACGAAATTGGCTACCCATTTTGAAAACCTCAGAGTCACTATTATATTTGCATCAAACAACCTTTTTACTTCTTTTTCAATAATGGGTACTAACTTCGGATTGATCCTCCTAAGTTTTTTCCTGAATGATTTTTCTCCGAGTTTAATCGGAATGGTATGATGTATGATGGAAGTGTCATACTCTTTGAGATCTTCATAACTCCACGCAAACACATCCTTGTATTTCTTCATCAGGTTCACATACCCTTATTTTTCTCTAGCGGGTAATTTCTTTGACAATTTTATTAATTTTGGGTCTCCTTCAGTGCCGATATTTACATCTTCGATGACATCTATGGCAAGCTCGACCTTTGGATCTTTGGCTACATCATTCTCATAAAAAAGAGACTCTAAAGGGATCAAGCCTCTGGGAATATGATTTCTTTTCAACTGGACTATATCCATGCCTTCCAAGGAGTCCTTTAGTTTTCCCATCTTGAAGGCTTTTTCCCCTTCCTCTTCAACGTCTAGGAAGTTTTCGGGGTCAGTGCCACCTTCATCTATGTGAGTGTTTAGAAACTCATCGAACAACTCCATAAATCTTTTGATCTGCTTATCATCTTCAAAGACTTGCCAATATTTAGTGTTATCTAGTATGGAAGGTCTATTTACAATATCCACTTTATATTTCCTTTTGCCTTCCGTAGGGGCTTTGAACTTTCCTGTTGCAGTCACCAGAGAGTCTGCCACCGTATTCTCGCATCTGGGGATCACTTGGATTGTATGTTCAGTTAAATAATTTCTGAAAATGTCCCATACCTCATTCCACTAAGCTCTCATTCTTAGATGTCTAGTCTGAAAGATGTCATTCACCTGATTTACTACAAGATTTGGATCCCCAAAAAATTGGACTCTTTTCACTCTTAAATCCTTTAGTGCACGTAGGCCCAGTAATAAGGCCTCATACTCTGCTACGTTGTTAGAACAATCAAAAACCAACTTATAAGAGTAAGCTTTGGTATCCTTAATGGGGGAGATAATATACACACCTGCTCTAGCTCCCGCTTTAGCAACCGAGCCGTTGAAGTACATCTTCCATAGTCCTTCATCTTTCTGCTCTCTTTCAAAAGCTTTCAGTTTTCCTGTCTCTTTTTTATCCTTCCATGGCACAACGAATTTTGAGTTGCAAGGAGAGATATCATTGAAGAAAATAGACGACCCCAAGTCTGTGTCGACGGTATAAACATGATGGATGTCGAGATGAGCCTGACTGCTCATGACGTAAGGAAACCTATTCTCGTTGTATAACCTTTTGCTTTCATTCCGAACAAGAATTGTCGCATAGGTCATGTCCATTTGCAAGCTGCATTTCAGCTTTGAGGTCCAAGATCTTGACAGCAAAATATCAAACTTGGGAGGAATGTCGGCCACAATGACATTCATGACTACAATTTTAGATGGAAACTTATTTAAAGATACCACCATATATTTGATGAATCCCAGACATTTTACCCTCTTAGAATCAACGGAATACAGGTCTTTATAAGGCCTTGTAATCTCCAATCCTAAACTTTCTACCACTCCCTTTGGCATCATATTGTGCAAGGCCCCTGAATCCAACATAGCATTGTGTAACACCATATCATGTATATTCAAGCTCATGTAAAAGGGGGGTAACTCCTCGTCTTCGTTGTCCACGATGTCAATCTTAGATCCTAGAATAATAGTAGGGTTATCTTTAGTCATTTCTAAGATATCCGGGTGAGCTTCCCCTTGATTTGCAATCATCTTCGTTATAGTGNGGGGGGGGGGGGGGGGGGGTTTCCCAGCTCGACAGGTGCCACTAGCTCCAACTCTCTCACATTACTATTCCCCTTTTTGTTTTTCATTTCCTTTCCCTAGGCCAGTTTGACTACTAGAAGGCTGGTATGGGTTTAATCCTCCCTTATGTATAGCAATGTCGCCAGCAGAGTCACCTCCTTTCTTATGTATAGCAACATCCCTACTTCTTAACTTGATCTCCATGACATCGTCTATAGCATGCATATACCCTTTATGATATTGCTCCAATTCCTTCGTCAGGGTATTTTCATCCACTTGAGTGAACATATCATGTTCCTCTTCAGTTAAGTAGATCTCAGAGTCCAAATCGTTGAAATGATGGATATGATCTTCAGGGAACTCAGCTTCATCTTCCACAGCCACATAGTTTTCAGGGAAAGGAGGCCTAATTGGTTTCTCTTCTTGGTTTCTCGTATTTCTCACATCCCTTGGTCTATTTGGTTGGAGCGGGGAAGGGACTTGCCTCCTAAAATTAGGACTCCTTATCTGAGGTTCATTCTTCTCCCGGTTCGTCAGCTTGGCCTCCACCATTATCTTTTCCATCAAATTTTCCATAGTTTTGAGCATCATCTCAAATTTTATATCACTGGATGAAGAGGCAGAAGTAGAGGGGTGTGCCTCTTCTCTACCTTTCCTTCTATCTATCTCTGCCCTTGGTTTAATTTTTACACATGCCATCATATTGGCCTCTACTTCTAGGGTGTCAGTGAACATGGTTGGGAGGGTGTTTGACTTTCTTTCTCTTAATAACAAAGCAAAATAATTGTCAAAGACATCAGCGTAATGAAGTTTAGCTACTCCGAGCGAAGGTTTGATATCGGTAGGTATCGAGTTGTAGACCCGCATGAATCTGCTAGAAAAATCATGGACCGATTCAAAACCTCCTTTCTTGAGATTGTTTTATTGAGACAAGATCTGTAATAGGATTTTTTTATCATCCCATCTTTCTAGAAATATGGTTTGAAAACCAGCGAAGCTGCAGATATACCTAGGTGGCAAATATTTGTACCACTTCTTGGCTTCCCTAGACAAACTCTGAGCGAACAACACATTTTGACATTCTCATCATCCACCTCTTCTAGGTCGATGAAGTCGTCAAACTTATCCACATGGTATCTTGCTGAGACATTTCCATCACCTTCATAAAGAGTGATTCTCTGGGCGTAATTCAAGGGAAGGTCGTGTATAACTAGAGGTAGGGATAACAGGGAAATCTAGGAACAGACAAGGGGTTGGGAAACTGGGTGTTCTGAAAGATAGGGGCTATCTCTTCAACTTTTGGTGGGGTTTCTAAATTCAGCCACAAAGAATCAAGAAGATAAGATTGTAGTGTATTAGGGATAACCCTAGCTTTTATTAGGTCCAATTCATATTTAGATTTGGCTAACAGTCTTTCAGCCCTAACCCCCCACTCGAGTTTAGCTATGTCGTACAAATCCTGAGATGATAAAGTACCAAACAACGGAGAATCTACTTTCTGTTTATTTCTATTTCTAAGGATTTTTTCAAGATTATCCACGCTTTGTAAAGTTTCAGGATTAGGATTACCTCTAGTGTGGATCTTTCTAGAATCCAAGATATCTAGTGCGATACTAGTCGAATCAGGTGTGGAGTTTCCAGGACAAACATACAACCTTGTCGTGAATTCAGAAATTTTTGTTTGCCCCTAGAAATCTCTTTCCTGAAATCACTCAGCTCTTTGTCGTTCTTCCTAGGGATGTTCTTCAATTCATCCCTAGTAACGGCGCTAGTTTGTTAGCACTGGAATCAAACCAAAGGTTACAGAAGGATCTCTCCAAGGTAATAGCAGAACCACTTTCAAAGAGAGAACTAGCCTTCTGCTCTTCCGAGAGGTATCTATCAACAAATGTTAACAATGCCAGCTATATGTACAAGTAAAACTATAAATAATTTGTAAAATTGGTTGAAACAAAACCTAGAACCATTGGGCGATGGAGTCAAGATATATAACAAAAATAAATAGAACTTAATGCATGCGATTTCAACACAGGGGCAAGAAAGCCACTCAATCACAGTCGATTCATAATTGTCTGGTGGAAAAGAGGAACATGAACAGACCATCAATACAGAGCATTGAAAAAATGAATTCTGTATTAACTTTAGAAGAAAACTTTGGTGAATACTTGAAACAACAGATGGAGCATAGCAAGTATGAATTCCGAACTGTTATACCATAAGTTCAAATATGAGATAAAACAAAATGGGAGAGATAAACTGGAAAAACATTCACATAAGAAAGGAAGCAATAGACTGCAAGTGCGAATGACACATGAATCATTGTATGAAAACGCCGACCTCGACTCTGCAATTATATTAAAATTCTCTTGGAAAACACACATAGCAAAATTACAATGGTTTCAACCCCTTCTCCTTCTTCAGGAGGTATATTTATAGTATTTGGACTTCCCGAACTGACATCTGGGAATCAAAATTTGTTACAACAGAAGGACATCCTCTAACAAACTCTTAGTTGGCACCTCAGCTGCAATTTGCAAAAAATAGCCAAACAATGAAAGGTGGAATGCAGGAGAGAATATGCACGAGGGTTCCCTATACTTCCATCTGGCAGGTGATGACTGTACAAAGTTCCAAGAGAAGTGACCGTTGGGATGGGCATGCAACGCAGAGAAACTCCAAAATATTATCATTGCTACTCCTACGGATGCACTTTGAATTTGTTTGACCCATATTGCTGAATGACTCTCCATAAATCAGGACCAGGAAAGGTTGCAATTGCCATGTTGTATGTTTGTTCTCCGAGCTCCATTGTTTCTAGGTATGAAGGATCAGGGACCTTGGTGCATGCAGCTTTAAAATCAAATAAAAATTCAAAATCACTGGTCAATTCATCAAAAACAACCTTCCCTGACAATTATTGCTGCATATCTCCAAATTTGTTGTTGTCCAGTCGGCAGTGCACCAGACACTCCCGATACTCCTTCTGGGACATTAAAGGACCCTTTTTCTCCCAGAAAAAGGGGAGTCCCCTGCCTACCAGTGGTTTAAATCACTTGATGACCTTCTAGACTTTGTGCTCAATAAATTCTATTTTGAACCGTACAGTCTCCAGCATCCTATGCTTAGTGACTACCTTTCTAGCTCCAGAGACAACAACAAACCTATTTTGGATACTAAATCAGTTGGTGGAATTGTCTGACAAGGAGCTTAGGAAATTAATGGCATTCTTCGCTATCACCAATGGCATTCTTCGCTATCACCAAGGGCCTTTTCTATATTTCTCCTAACACTGTCTGGACCTTTTTCTTGGCCTCTCCCATAGCGCTTTCTTGGTCTTCAATGAAATCTAGATAAGGCTAGAACTTCTTATCTTCTATAATGATATGATCCCAGATCAAATGTCTAGCACCTTGCAAGGCAAGTTTACCGACCACCTGTTGGCTTAATTTAGCATTTTGTTGAATCAGTCCTTGGCATCTTTCTTCTGTCTTTTCTCTTCCTTGTTTCTCCTTGACCCTTTCTTTTTCTAGTTCCTCAATCTATTGTTTTAGCTTAATGATCTCTGTATCCTTTAGTCCTATATGGGACATTACTGTAGAGAGAGAACCAGTATCTATCTCTCTTTCTACACCTGTGGGTTGAATTGTACCCTCTGCACTTCTTCTTTGAAGCTCCTTTTCCTTCATTGCTAATCCGGCTTTTAATTATGCATTGCTTTTCTTCAAAAGTTGGATATCTTCTTCCCACTTCCTCTCCTTTTCTTCTAGATTTAGTAGCTTGGATTTGCGGTTGGTGAGCTCAACGTTCAATGTCTCTTTTTCTCTTTCGAATTCATCCAATTCTTCTGCTTGAGCGATCTGGGTGGCAGGGATTTTTAACTTCTTTTTTAGGGTTTGGATCTCCTTCTCTTTATCATCGAGCAATTTCTGAGCCAAAGTCCCTTTATGTGTTGGTCCTTCTATTTGCGTTGCTTCCTTCTGTAAATTGTTGACTTGGGATTTGAGTGCTTTATTCTCCACTCTTACCTTCCTCAAAAGGTTTAGATTCTTTGCTTTACTTTCCTCCATCTTGAACAACTGTATGGTATCCTTGAGCAATCTAATATTCAATATATCCCCAATCTCTTTATGACCTCTGAAACCTTGTTCCCCATTTCCAAGGCTAAGCTAAGGGTTTCAGTGGCATGATCTCTTACAATTTTTAGAGCCATATTAGAGCAAGGTAGCCATGATGCCTCACTGTATAGTTCTGTTGTCTCCTTGAAATTTCTATCAGCCTTCTCTCAGTAAGATCCTAGCTAGTCCTCTTTTGATGCATGCTTGCTTGGAGTATGCCCGTCAAATACATACTCTTGTATTTGCAATTCGACTGTCTCAGGCTCTTCCTGTTGTTGTTTTTTCATTAAATCCTTCTTCTTCACCTGTCCCTTTCTTTGGCCTCTTTTAACAGGCACCAATTGATGTCCCTGTTCTTTTTTCTGTCTTTTGGGCATGATGGCCGTGTCCATTTCTTCAGTGTCCATGAGCTCTGGACCCCCTCTTTTTATTGAACTCACTGAATAGCAGACCAGTGATGAGAATACCCCAACTATTGCAACTACTTCAGCCAATTCCCTTTGGGGAGAAGCTACCCCGGGTAGCTATGAGCCAGTGCCCTGCTCTATGCTGGTATCAATCGGGCCAGGATTAGGGAAATCATCCTAGTTTTCTACTTCTCTAAGTCCAGGCACTTCAGTGTATTCAAAAGGCCTGCATTTGTGAGCTTTCCTCCTCTTGGAAATTATCTAGTGAGGGTCATAATTTATCGCTTGCCCTAGGGAAAACCCCATGTCTCTAAGCAATTTGGCAACGAGGGGCAAAGTATCTATGCTTCTAACAGCATATGGTTTCATTTCCCATGGAAAAATCAAATTTGAGCTCTTCTTAAAGTTCAGGAAGTGCTCTTCTTCAACAATGAGTCTTTCCCGGATCAATTCCAGGGAGAAAACCCGAGCAGTTAGAAAAGCTGGCAGAATGTAGAGTGGATGTATGAAGCCATACAAACTTATGGTTGTTCCGAATTCTATGAGGAACCAATCTCCTATCTTATTGCTATTTGATAGCTACAACATTTGCCTCATCTCATAAAACACCCTAGGTAACCTTTCTTGAAAGAAGAGTTCGTATATTTCGGCCATCAATTGGTTAATGAATTTACAGTAATCTGTGTCCATATCAGCAGTGACTTCCAACTCTGGTACTTGTAGGTCCTCCTCATTATAGGATATGAACATCCTCAACAAAAAGGACTGGAATCTGAACATTCTAGTGCCATGGAAGTTCACTAACTGAGAATAGATGTTCTCGGCCAGGAACTCATCAAACTTAAGGTAGCAGGATTGACAGGATTATCCAAGCAATTCAGGTTCGGTCATACAAGTACCCAGGACAAACACAAGGCTCAACAATGATTCGGTGACATAAGCATCAGTATCTAGACCTAGAAACTGATTGACTAGGGATATACACAACTGAGTTTATTCATCTAATTGGTTGAGGTCAATAGGGTAAGACAGGTCGATGGGTTCACTATCGGGTTTAGAACAGGTCTTCAGGAAGGCCTCTTTACTTTTGTCTGTAGACTCTCTAAAGCAACGTATAATATTTTCTTCCTGGTAGTCTTGGGTTATATGGAAGAATTCATCTGGTATATGTAGGGTTTTGTGGATGATGGAATCTTGGACTAAGCAAAGGATTTTAGACTTCAACATATTCATTATGACACCTTCAGTGACAGAGAAATTGTCTACACACCATTCAAAAAACTTAGGGAAATGGGGGGTTTGGTCAACAGAGAAGAAATGGAAGAAAGATTTAAAAATAGCGCAGGTATCTCTACCTCAGTTCTTAAGATTTTCCAATTTTCCCCTGGTGGTTTCAATATCTTCTCCCACTAGGATGGTATCAAAACTCTTGGTGTTCTCATCTACTAGGCTCTCTTCTACCCCCCGACCTGTGGCCTTAGGTTCTACATCATCTCTCATCCCTACCGCTTCTATTATGTCCACTTTCAAATAACATTGAAAGGGTATCAAGGGCCTACCTTATTCTGTAGCATAGTCTCCTGGTTGGTCTGTGCTGGCGCTCTATATGTTGTTGGATATTCGACGGCTTCCAGGTTTTAGAAAAGACAAACCTTTGCAATTTCACGTGGACCACTTTATAACCTTTCACACAACATAACCTTTGTGCTCTTTCCTGGCGGCTTGGACCGTAGATATTACTCTTTGCGATCTGGACTGTAGGTATGTGAGGTTCTTTATGCCATGTCTTTCCTTACTTCATGCGTGTGCAGCTCAACTGTTTATTGAGATCAATTTTCTTTAGAACCATTGATCGAGGCAGACCTTACCATTCTTTGCGAAGCAAGTTTCTGTTTTCCTCCATGCTAGTCAAGATTGCAAAATGGATTATGACCACTGATCTCCCTCCGCTCTCGCAATGACTGTCGATCCGAGCATCCCGTACCACTTTTTGCAATCTGAAATTGTTGTCGTGTCCTTGCAACTTTAGGATGCGAAATCCATTTCAACTGTGGATCTTCTTGGATCCTATTCTTGATCGTTAGATATCTTCGTCCTTTAACATATTTCACAATCTGGAAAAGTGGTTTCGGTCAGGCATGTTTGTCGTGTGAAATGTTTAGACGCTGTTGATCTACCATCTGATCCATCTAAGCCTTCGATCATGATTCTCACTTAATGCCTTCAACATGCCCAATGTTCTCTTCTTTACCCTGCTTCTCCAATCTACCGACTCTTTTGCCACTTTCGACATTCACCACCAAGGCCTATTCCAGTGCTTGAGTGCTATCTTGTGTGTGCCATCAGCCCCTTCTACGAACACTAAGCTACCTTCCTGACACTTCTTGATGAGGATGAAATTCCCAAGTATCACTTATGAACAAAATTTAACAGAGTGTTAACACTTTCGACGAGTCCATTATGGAGATCATGAATATGAATGAGTCTATTTGGGAGGATCACCATCATAGAACCTCGTTCCTCCCCAACACCAGTTCCATAGGCTGTGACTTTGCATCCCTGTTTTCCACTGATATTGTCAATGCAACTCAAAATCCTATATTGTTGCATGACACAGATTTTGAAGGAAACATATGCAACATTACTGAGACAAATTCGATTGACATATCAGCCAAGCCTGGTACCATCAAGCATGTTCATGTTGGGCAGAACTGCTCGCCAGACGAACCTGAAGCATACAAGGCACATTTCAAAGAATTCTACGATATTTTTCCCTGGTCTTATGAAGAAATGTCAGGGATAGATCCATCCATTGTGGTCCATGAAATTAAAACCTACCCCACGGCTAAACCTGTCAGGAAAAAACTAAGGCAAGTCCATCCACTGAAGGCCACAACTATTAAAGTTGAAATACAGAAAATTCTCAAAGCTAGGTTTATTTATCCCCTACCCCTGAAGGAATGGGTATCGAATGTTGTCCATGTCAATAAAAATCAAGGCACCATTAGAGTCTGTATTGATTTTAGAGATTTGAATAAAGCTTGTCCCAAGGACAACTTTCCTACCCTGCATATCGATCAGATTATCGAGAACTGTGCTGGAAGTGTCATCTTCTCATTCATGGATGGCTTTTCTGGCTATAATCAGATTGAGATATTACCCACCGATCAGCACAAGATGGAATTCATTTTCCCATGGGGAACCTTTTCATATAGGAAGTTACCATTTGGCTTAACAAATGCTTGAGCCACTTTCCAGCATGCGATGTCCTATGCATTTCACGATATTAAACATATTGTTGAACTGTACCTTGATGACCTCCCTGCTCATTCACAGTGATGGAAGGACCACCCTAGTCATATTAGAGACATTTTCCTGAGATTCCGTCATTATAATATACATCTCAATCCACCTAAATGTGTTTTCTGCGTTGAGGCAGGACGCTTGTTAGAATTTGTGGTCTCTAAGGATGGCATCCGGATAGACGGCATCCGGATAGACCTGTTGAAAATTGTCGCCATTTTAGCTCTACTAGCCCCAATCAATCTTCTTGAACTCCAAAGTTTGCAAGGGAAAGAAAAATTTCTCCGTCATTTCATGTGCAATTTTGTAGAGAAAACACATGGTTATATGCATCTCCTTAAGAAGGACACTCCATTCTATTAGGATGACCAAGCCCTACGTGCTTTTGATAATCTCAAACATGCTCTAACTCATTCACTCATGATACACCCCCCAGATTATTCAAAGGATTTTCTCTTATATATTGTTGCCTCCACTACTACCATCGCTATGGTTCTGGTGTAGGAAAATCCCAATGGTTAGGACCACGTGATTTACTATGCTAGTAAGAATCTTATGGATTCTAAAACCCAATATTCACACATGGAGAAATTAGCATTGGACACGGTCATTGCTGTTCAAAAATTTCATCACTACATTTTGCTTCGCACAACCACTGTATTGGCAGACCAAAACCCTAAGTATTACATC
Organism: Pseudotsuga menziesii; assembly: GCA_001517045.1. Lineage (NCBI taxonomy): Eukaryota > Viridiplantae > Streptophyta > Pinopsida > Pinales > Pinaceae > Pseudotsuga > Pseudotsuga menziesii. The sequence goes on along the minus strand of LPNX010574658.1, from coordinate 133,381 downwards.
CTGACTCGTCAGGTGCTCAGGGGCAAGTACTCCCGATGGATAGTCATACTACAAGAGTTTGATCTATAATTTTCCAAGGCCACATCAAAGAAATCCTTGGTCTTTGCTGAGCTCATGTATGATCTTCCCTGTGCTTCGATGGAATCTGAGCCTAGTGATTCATTTCCGGATGAATTCATGTTCCTGATAAGAAATACTGACCCATGGTATGGATATTTGCTTATTTATCTCCAAACACAAAGATTTTAGTCAAATCTATCCCATGACGATCACCGCTGTATCCGTTACCACGTAAAATACTACCTCATCTTGAATGACACCTTGTATAGATGTGGGATTGATTCTATTCTCCGGTGATGCCTCACCCATGAGGAAGCTGAATAAGTGTTGAATGATTGCCACTCTAGAGCATGTGGTGGTCATTTATCTGGGATGGCTACAGCCTAGAAAATTCTTCATGCTGGCTATTTTTGGCCTTCAGTCTTTAAAGACTATCACGAGGCTGTCAAGAAATTCCCACCTTGTCAACATTTTTATCCCAAAAAGTGCACTCATCCTTCTTTGCTACACCTCTTCATTGCCATTGGCCCATTTTCCAAATGGGGGATTTATTATGTGTATTGTAAGCCTACCTTAGCTGGGGGCATGGCTACAACATCGTAGCCATTGACTATTTTACAAAGTGGGCTGAGGCCATGCCTACATATGTGGAACATGGTAAGACTACCGCTCTCTTCCTGGTCAATCATGTCATAGCTAGATTCGGAGTCCCGCAGTCCATAGTTATTGATCACGGATCACATTTCCGTAATCAAATGATGGAGGAACTAAGTGCCAAGCTAGGTTTTTTCCATGAAAACTCTACGCCCTATTATCCACAAACTAATGGTCAGGTAGAGGCCATTAACAAAGTTTTGAAAACTATGCTTCGTCGAATGGTTGGAGACCATATATCAAACTGGCACCACATCCTTTTCTCTGCTCTTTGGGCTTACATGACTTCAATGAAAAAAACTACTAGTTTCACACCTTTCCAGCTTGTCTTTGGACTCGAATTTGTCTTGCCGATTCAATGTCAGATTCCATCCTTGAAACTTGTAGTCAAACTTCTCCCAGACACTTCTACAAAGGAAGAGAGATTTTTGTACCTGAACAACTTTAACGAAACTAGGAGAGATGTTTCCTTGGCTAATGAGGCACACAAGAAATGTGTCAAGGTGCATTATGATAAATCTGTCCAACCTCGTGCCTTTAACGAGGGTTACCTAGTTTTGAATTACGATTAGAGATATGACAAACTAGGGAAAGGAAAGTTCGAATCCATGTGGTACGATCCTTTCGTTATTTCTAAATTTTTATAGAAAGGGGCCTATGAGCTCGTCGACTACGATGGAATCCCTTTAGGGAAACCTCGCAATGGGTTGTACCTGAAGTAGTACTATGCCAAGATCTCTCTCGGATAGTATCTTGTATATATGTATATTGCTTGACTTTCATTGTGCTTTAAGTATTTTCAATATGGTTTTGAGTTTGGTGTTTGTATCTGTTTATACCATGTTTTGGTCATGGAGAGCAGATGGCTTTCTTTGGCTTTGCTGATGGTGCTTGCTGCCACACCTTGAATCTTTCCTTAGCTGCTTGGGTTCTCTATTCCCTAGCTTACAATTTGGTCAATTCAGGAGCAGTTTGTATTGGTCTTGCTAATAACAACATTGCCCAGTATTGAGCAGTCATAGGTCTTCTGACTGAAGCGGCCTCCCAAGATGTTCGCAATTTTTGTAGCCTTGATGGACTCACAACTCATGTTTTTTCATCTAAACTATGTTTATACCATTAGGAATCCTGTGCTTCTCCGCCTCTTCCAGAGGGTATGCTTGTTAGAAAGGTCATTTGAAACTATCACCTATAGGCATATCCCCAGGGAACATAATGTAGTTGCTGACTCATTAGCTAACTACATCCTATATTGGCATATTTCCCATTCATGACATGAAAATAAAACTTGATTCATTGTAAATAAATAATTAAAGACACATAAAACTCATGTAAAATACATTCACCATTTGAGATGTATAAACACTAGGTAAAAGTCTGTATATATATATATATATATATATATATATATATATATATATATATATATATATGAACATGTTTTACAAAAAATAGGTCACGAGACCTCATCTGAAGCACGTAGGATTTCAAGTAAAAATCACCATACAAAACCCTGAAGCTATCAGCTTTCAATGGATACATCATGCATACATCGTCTAGTGATTCTTGTGGTAGCACATCACTGCTCGGGCTACTCTATGTAGCAGTATGCTAAACCAACCCGGTACTCCTACTGTAGGTCTCTGATACCTCAAAGGGAGGTCATCAATGGAAGCATCAGAGATGTCTAGGGTAAACCTCTCTAGGTTTTCTTATAACTCCCTGGTCACATCGTCACCCCGCGGTACGAAACGGGCTCTGGCTCGTCTATCCAATGGGGAAGCTCCCCTAGGTCATGCTGCCCCGATGTCTACATGAAAATATTCAAGTCTCATTACTTAACATAAAAATATAAAACATAAAAAACATAAAAAAACTATTTCCATTTGTAGGGTTTTTTGCTTCTTACCGAAGTCACCCCACTGTCCACCAGGTGGGAGCGGTAGGTCAGGGTCATCGCTGAAGTCAATGCCTGCATATGCATAATCCTCCACCATGAGGATTTGATCTCTCAACCATTGAAAGAATGGGTCACTGCACTTTAACTTCCCCATGCCCGCTCCAGTACGGGCCATAATCCGGACCCACCTTTGCATGCGAGGGTCCCATGCTCTCAGCTCTATAAAGACCACCCGGGGTCTCATATGTGGAACCCACTCAAAGAAGAAGCAAGCTAGAATGGAACTGAAACAAAATTGCTTCAGTTCTCCCTGCTGACACTTGGTCGGCTGATCCTTGAAGATCGAAAGTAGGGCTTCTGCCCAGTTAAAGACTGTAGGTGCCATGGCCTCTATGGAATAGAGTATATGTGCTTAGACGCCTGGTGTGATCCTTGGCTTCCCTCCACTCTCTGCATGGTAAAAAATACAGTCTATAGAGGTCCATCCATCATTTATTTTATGGGGATTTTCTTATCCGATGTCCTTGTCCCAGGGATACAGTGACGGTCTATCAACTCCTGTGTAGTGATGTCCCCTCCACAAGAACCAGTTAGCGAGATGGGAGCACCTCGTTTCAAAAGGCTAGTCAAGAAGTAGATATCCTCTACCTAAAATATCAAAATATGAGCACCAACCTCGAAATATTGTTGCTCCCGATTCCACATTCGGTGTATATGCTCTAGCAATTGCTCATGTGATACCATACTAGGTGTGTGGAAGAATTTTAAGAGTCCGCAATCTCTCAATGTGGCTATGCAACCCGCATCTCAATCAGTGAGGACATATTCGTTATCATGCTGTCTCTCTTTCCATATGACCATTTTTTATCAGCAATAACCTTCCATAAACAATCACAAGACCCATTAGAATAATTGTTACTCGTCCAAATCAATTGAAATGAGCTAGTTTTTCTTGTGTGACTATTTTTACTTCTCCACGGATGGAGCTTCCTGTGCCCCGTTGAGGACAGGTGGTGGCACCGCTTGTGCGTTGTGGAAATTGAACCCAGTCATAGAACAATTACACTCACAACAATTATCAATTGTACATGCAAAATTACTCACAAAAGAGACTGAATATGGAGCTGAACACTAAAATGTATTGAATAAGTGTACAATAGCCAACCCTGTGAATTCATAGGCTGCCACAATAAATAATTACATGAGGGATTCGAATGCATGAAGAGGCAATTCGAATCTAGTCAAAAGCAGGCTTACTAAATCTAAGCAAATCCCCCGTAGGTGCATAAAGCAGTTTCCAAAACTGTCAAGGAGCTCACGAATTGGAAAAATAAATTAGGCAAGCTAAAAGGTAATGGAAGGACAACTCATACATCCTTTTCATAGGAGAAAAGAGTGGAGGATGTGGAGGACAAAAAACAAGTTAACCTCACCTAGTCAAACTTTCCCAATTGCCTTAAAGCACTGAAAAAGCAGGCAATAAAGCAGAAAAGTAGAAGGGTTCTAGGGAGGCCAGGAATAAAGCAGATTTGATTCCAAGAGGTTTTCCAAGTGCTCCATGAGTCAAAATAAGCAAGTTTGACCACTATGGATGTGTATATGACAACTTACATAAGGTGGAACATGGAAACTAGGCAAATAAGACAAAAATGGATTAATTAATGTCTAAGGTAGCTAACTATGGGTTGATTATTCTAACACCCCCCCTTAAGCCTAAATTATGAGTAATATATTAGAAAATTATAGGGCCTAGCAACAAGGCTTAGTCACCCTTTACATACTGCATGTCCATTTAACCAAGGAAAGAGGCAAAAACCTAGTGGGAAAATCCTCCCTTAAACATCGACTGTAAAACAAAATTTGGAAATCTTGTCATCACTCATGCTTCATAGCATGATCAGCAATCCCTAGTAGTGATTTGAGATTGCTGAAGGTCTTCTCACAAAATGCTTTGGTGAAGATATCAACTACTTGCTTTGAAGATGAACAGAAGAGTAGGTGAATGGTGCCATCATGCACAAGCTCTTTGATGTAGTGCATATGGATCTCAATGTGTTTGGTTCTCTGCTTCTGAACTGGATCATTGCAGATTCGAATGGTACTCTGATTATCACAGTAGATAGTAGTTGAGTATTCTGATTCGAAGCCACACTCTCCAAGTAACCCCTGCAACCATAAACATTGCGTTGCTGATTCGAGTCCGTTTCTGATTCTTTTCAGACTCGTAAAATCTCTCATTGTGAAAATAGACCTAATGAAGTCTTCTTTAAACTCTTTTTGGGCTCCTTAAATATGAAAATATTGTCGAGTGATCTTGTCTTCTTCACGCTCACTAAAGCATTTGAAGAGTTATCTCTCCGATGGTAGGTTATCTCTTTTTCGATTTGGATAGACTATTTACGAAAAAGGAACACTCTATCCAATCATGATTGGAAGAGTTCTCCAAGGCATTGTTTTATACTTTTTCGGGCTTTAGGGACTAAATCATATGAAAAAGGACCCTTTGGAGTCTTCTTCCATGGTCATTCAGACTCTCTAAACATGAACGATACCGAGTTTTCTTTCATTGGACTCGTTAAATTAAACATTGAGAGACCCGTTTTTGGGAATGAACCCCTCCTCTCTTAGGTTCGTAAAACATATGAATTTGGACTTGACTTCAGATGAGCTATACCGAGTGTTTTTTTCCCTCTTTGAACTCATAAAACTGAAAAGAGGCACTCATCAACCATGATGGGGGAAATGGGAAAGGAATCATTTTGAAAATAAATGGCAGTAGTTTGTCATTACCTTTGAACATGGCACTTGGTTGCATATCATTTCATTCAATTGGGTATTCAGCTGATTTTCGTGATGACCCACTTTCATGAGTCATGCCACTCCTTTGAGTCTTTCAAAAGAATGCATTGTCCACTATCGCACTATGTGTTTGTATGGTTTAGTCATGCTGGCAAGTCTTTTGTCATGTCGTTCGATGTTCAAAGGGAAGTTGAAGAAGTTTACCTCTGTAGTCAAAACTGTCTCTGTGTCAGTACTTTTGAGTCAGTCTCATGGTTACTACATTCACATCATTCTAGAACTATATTCTGAGTTTCATGTCATCGATGTGGGACTCATCATGGCCCTCCTTCAATGAGACTATTCCCGTCGAGATCAACTCACCATCCAAGAAATAGTCTTAGAAAAAAAAAATTAGTACCTTGAGATCTGTACGCCTTAATGATAGATTCTCTCGCTCTAGACATAGGCTCACATCATTGGCCTTTTATTGATAGAATCAATTGGGTGTTTGACATCAGGACATCTATTCACACTCAGCAGATTGTACTAGGGTACCTCGGGAATCATTGACATCAATGGTGATCTCACTCGCACTTGTTAACGGTTCACATCATTGACCAGTAATCAAGTGGTTTCTACCATGTTCGACTTCAGATCATTGTAATCACATGGATAGAATCACACTTTGTGGAAGACGAGACGAAGACCCTAGGTATTTGTTTAGCGCTCATTGATTTCCCCAGGTTACAATGGAGTTTTGTATATCTAGCATGGATCCACATTTGTATGGTCATGTCTATGCTCAAATTTGTGTATGTATGACATAGATCTACATTGTATGTCCAGTAGCTATGTCCAAGTTTGAGTCCTCTATCACATGGATCTATGTTGTATTCTAGTAGCCATGCTTGTTTATTCCTCTCATGGATCTACCTTGTATTGGTTTGCAGCCATGAGTTGGTTACATGTGTTTATGAGTAAAAAATATTTATGTACTACAGATGCCTACTGGACAACATTCTCCAACCGAGCTAACATTTTCATTTCGAAGTGACAACTTGTTCTCTCAAAGCTCTCGCTTATCGTATCCCTCTAAGTCACATGTTTTGAGGGGAATTCTGTTATACCCAAATCCTGTCACCACCATGTTATAAGACCCTTAACTTCCATGCTTTCCCTTAATCTCAACACTTAGAGTGGAAACCTACTATGTTTGTCAATTCTACTTGAAAAAACTCAGCAGCACGCTTTTCTTGTGGCCCATGAGCAGTACCTTGCTTAGCACCACTTGTATTCTATTTTCAAGAAGCGGTGCCACTGCCTATGGTCTTTGTTTTATAAGCATTTTTCATCTAAACCGCTCTGTCATAAGAGAAGAAAAGTTGTACCTTGGGTAAAATGGGAAAAACAGAAGTTTCTCGAGGCTTCTAGATCATGAGCCTTGTGTCCTCCCTTATCCCTATCATTTTGGGTCAGTTGAGCTCGAGATCCCCCATGGTAGGATCTTAGAGCCACCTCACCCACAATTCTCTCAACTATTCCTATCCATTGAGCCTTATAAATACAAGCTCATGTCCATAGTTGAGGGGGATAACTATAGAGGTATTGTTATGCTATGGATTGACCACTTAGCCCAAGTCATTAGAGAGCATAGAGAGCAAAGTTGGAGCTTATGGGGATGAAGTGTTTGTCTTGTGGAGATGCTTGTTGACACTAAGGAAATGGTTGTAAGCTTCTCCATACATTCTTAATGCAAAGCTGATTTCCATCCCACATTACTGTTGTTTTGATTTCACATGTATATGTTGTTAGATTCCTTAGTCACTAACATGGATAAGTAGATGATTTTCTGGTATCTTTGATGTGTTTGCATGTTTGATCTATTTGCAGGTACACAGGTTCACTATCGAAGCATAATTTCAGGTGTCTACAACATTCAGGGAAGGTCTTCATCCTTTGTCATTCACTCATTTGTTTTGGAACTAAACCATTCAGACCAGAAGAACAGCTACTGTCCACAGAAGGTTCAATATTCCTGATTACAAGTAGTTTCAAGACAATTAAGCAATTCTTCTCCAAATTGAAGTCTCTAGTGCTCCAATGCAGGAAGTGTGGGATAGAGCAGAAGGCTTAGTAGAATGTCCTTTCCATACTCAACAAACTAGGTCTTGAGTACTCTGTATATGTCTCTATGTTTCATTCCAAGCAAGAAAGATTTCCTGATTGGAAACTTCCTTCTCTAGATTCATTCTTCGAGTACTTAATCAAAGAACAAGACAAATTGATTTGAATGGGAGTCATCCAGACTTGAAAATATCATGCTCTGTTGGTTACTGACTCCTCCAAAGCACAAGCAAAGGGGAAATCAAAGAAGAAGGAGCCAAAGGTAGTTGATTCGAAGCCTAAACCAAATCAGCAAGCTTCTGAAGGGGCCTCCGGCTCTAAGAAGAAGAAATTTGAAAAGAAGTTATGTTCATATTGTGAAAAGGGGTACCATCTTGAAGAACATTGTATGAGGAATCAACTGGATGACATGTTCGCTCTTCTTAGGCAGCACAATATTGCTCCTCCAAGAGCAAAGAAGCCTGATGAAGATGCACCAACAGAGGATGCCAAAAGGCTTCATGCTTTGAAGGCAACTCTCTCTCCATCCTCAACATATACTATATATTCTAGAGCCTCCAACCACATGGTTGCCTCCAAATAATCCTTCTCTACTCTTTCACTATCAAAGGGGCCTAATATTCACATGGGATATGATTCCCAGATTCCAGCAGAAGGAAGGGGCTCAGTCATACCGAAGCATGGTGAGTTTGAAAATGTCTTATATGTGCACTCCCTTGCTGCTAACCTATTATCTATTTACCAAATGACCCATACAAGCTCTCCCAAGAGGGTCACATTTGATTCAGACTCAGTTGAGATTACAGAAAAATACACCAGAAGGCTTGTGGCGAAAGGTATTGCAAATCACTCTACCAAAGCTTATGATTTTTCACATTTCTTACCTGTTTCTCCTCCTACAGCTTTAATGTCTCATTCCAACAACACTAGAAAAATTTGGCATGAGAGATTTGGCCATCTCAATTTCAAATATCTGAAGCAACTCCACAATGAGAACATGGTTGAAGCTTTTCCCTCCATCCAAACTTCCGATGGATTATCTGTTAGGTGCTTTGTAGGTAAGCATTCAGAAAAGAAGTATGATGTTGGGAAGGGTCATAGAGCTATCTCTACACTTGATTTGATACACAGTGATGTAGCTGGACCTATTCCCACAAACTCCATTAATGTTGTAGGTATTTCCTAACCTTTATTGATGATTGTTATAGGTACTGCAGGATCTACTTCATGAAATAGAAATCAAAATTTTTTGAGATTTTTAAAAGTTTTAAAGCTTTGATTAAGAATAGTTTCAATAAGAATATCAAGTCAATAAGATCCAATGGAGGAGGAGAATATGAAAAAATATATTTCTAGAATTTCTGTGAATTAGAGGGGATTCGAATGGAACACTCAGTTCCATACACACCACAACAAAATGGTGTAGCTGAGAGGAAGAATGGATCACTGAAAGAGATGGAAACATGCCTTCTCCATGGAAAGATTTTACCTCCTTCTATTTGGGTTGAAGCAGTAAACTGTGCTTCATATTTGCAGAATAGGGTGCCCCACAAGTTAGTGGTTGGGGTCACACCATTCGAAGCACTGCATGGGTATAAGCCCAATGTCTCTCATGTGAGAGTTTTTGGTTCCAAAGCTTGGGATAGGATACCACTTGTCAAGAGAAAGGCCTTCCAAGCCCAAAGTAGTGAATGCATTCTACTAGATATGCATATGATGCAACAGCTTACAAACTGATGGAGGTTGATACCAGAAGATGCTTCATTGAAAGAAGTGTCCAGTTCAAAGAAGATCAGTTGCATGATACTCCTCCAGCAACATAGGAAGGTATAACTATTTCTCCTACTATTTTTTATGATGATGATGATGTGCTATAGTTTTCATATTCAGATGAATAAGATCACATATAGCATGATCATGTTATTGAGACTGAATCTCAAGAGATTCTAGATCTAGATCCAATACCCATTCCTAATCAGAATCCTAAACCCAGATGGGATCAAAGATTCTTGATGCAGCTGGAAGTGGTGCTGGAGTTCCAGAAGACAGAAGAAGAACTAGGTCCCAGTATCAGAATGAGCATGTTGCACTATCCCTCACAGAATGGTGCAATAAATTTCTAGCTCTGTGCTACTTGATTATGGTGAATGATCAGCTACATGGGCCACAGAAGCAGATATTTGATCATTCTGTACCTTCACAATCCAGCAGAACCAAACAGAGTCATCAGTTCAAAAGTAGATTGAGAGGTTCAATGATGGATCATGCTACTTCATAGAGCTGCAATTTTTGCAGTAGTGTTTTTTCTCAAGTTATTTTTTGAAGGATGAAGCTTCTTTATTCTAAAGATAGCTTGCGGATTTCTAGTTTCCTGCTTATTTTTTAGGGGGGGCGTGGGGGGTTCTCATGAGGTTTTCCCCTGTTTCCTTGGCTGTACTAAGCAACATTTTTTATTTATATTCTAGATTGTATTTGGAAGACCTATGGTCTTATTACCAGGGCCCACAATTTTCCAAGTTAGGATTCAGGTGGGGTGTTAGGATTATTAATCCTCCCTTTGTCAAATGACTCCCAGCACCAACCTACTTTAGTTAGTTGGATTTAGCACTAGTTAGTCTTAGTTAGCCCTCAGTTACAATTAGTTACTTCACAATCAGTTAGGCTAGCACTACTATTGCATGGTTAATGTATGTTTTCATGGGGAGGAGCGCTTTTCCTACCTACCACACTCAGTTGCACTGAGTTAACTAGTTGGATTTATTGGTCATCGGAGAGTTGTCTATTTGGACTCCGATATTGATTTGGAGAACTTGAGTTAGAGATTAAGTTATATGTATTCTTATCCACTTGGAGGATTCGAATTCATTACTCATGCATTCAAATTCTACCTATTTGTAATCTATTGTACACCGAATATTATTACAATGAATATACTGTAAATTCCTGTGTAGTACTTGTCCATTTCATGTGTGGTTTGTTTTGCTTAGTTTGTATGTTCATTCTCCATTCAATTAATGAAACATAATCAAAACTCTTTGCTTGAATATCTTAATGGCATTGAAATTCTAATATGGTATCAGAGCCTTCTCAGGAAGGTTTCATGCTTGGTTCTCCTCATCGAACATTAGAAGCAGCTGGGTTTCCACATAAGTCCCCTTCGATGATATTATAGCTCTAGATTTATTTAGAGCAGCTGTGAGGGCATGAAAAACACTGAAAACATGTTCATGTCTGGAGGAAAAGCATGATTCTAACAGTTCATTTGTTTTCGTGTTATTTGCAGTGAAATTGACAGGTGCTATGTAGCTTGAGAGAAGTCTTTGTTGATGTATTTGTAACTTCAAAAAGTATTCATCCGTATATATTATGTATTGTACCCTAATTTTTATTTTAGGATGTTTCTGTAATGTATTTGAGTCATGTCATACCCCAATGTTCCTATCACGAAGTTTCTATAATGTAACAAGTCATGTCAAGTCATTATGGGTAACCCTCCTATTGGTCAAGGGTTAAAGTCCCCGCAGAGTTGGGGCCCTAGGGTTACTAGACTATTCTAGAGAAGTCGACCCTAGGTGAGTCATTATTAGTTGGGGCAATAGTCCCCACCATTGTGTTAAGGATAAACCTCCTTCTTGGGCGGAGGAGGCAAAGTCCCCACAAGTTGTGGGGCACTAGGGTTATTAGACACTTCTAGAGATGTCGGCTCTAGTAAGTAATTGTTAAGTGAGGCCAACATGTTGGAGTGGGTTTCAAGTGAATGAAATAATATAAATAGAGAGTGATTCTCTCTATTTATCACACAAACTCACTCATTGGGGCACATGAGTGAGAGAGAGAAGTTTCTAGGACAAGAGAGAGACTTCTACTGTCGGGAGATCATCTTTATGTTTTCGAGTTTTAATTTTGGTTATAATTCTATCTCTGAGGAATTTACGAGGTTTTATCCATTTATGGTTTCCCCAAGGTTAAACACTGTGTTTTTTGTCTCTTGTGTTTGATTGTTGTGCTTGTTATTCTCTCAGTTAAATATCCTAATGTAATGCTAGCTTGAACGATAAAAATCTAACATGGTATCAGAGCTAACCTAAGAAGAAGACTTTGTGCAGCTGCAAAATATAAGGATTCTTATTTTTTGGGTCTCTCTCCACAATCCATTAGCAAAAGTATGCTAGGCTGACTCTCCATTGAAGGGCGCATCTTTCTGTCGAAGCGAAATTCGATTCCGAGCATTTTCAGTTTTTGGTGCGAGAAATTAGGGATTCTTATAGAAGATGAATTTTTGAGTGAGCCAAACATAGGATTGATATCCTCATAAAAATTTAAGTTTAGATACTTGGATCAATATTTTTGGTCGGGTGAAACTTTAGGAAAGTCAAACCCTAGTTTGACCCTGAGCTGGAAAAAACCCTAAAATACTAAAACTGATAGGTTTTGGTACATTCACTATATCTTAGGATTGACGAAGGTTCAAGTGATAAAAGTTTCTTAGGATGAAGATAAAATCCTGATTTACAGTGTGTCCAAAATTCTTCCTCAGATTCGCTATATTATGGGAGATATGATCCATCCAAGTTAGGGTTCCAGCCTCTTCCAGAATTCATCCCTAAACAGGACACCTAGGGAGAATCACTATATCTTTGGCTACAAAGGTTGAAATGAAATTTATTAAGATGTTCCATAAATCAAATAAATTTTAATTTCTGTGGTCCAAGTTTGAGACCCAGAATATGAACCAGTGACACATGGAAGTCTATACAACTTCACTATTCTGAACAGTCATGTAAAAGGTCACCCTGGGAAAATGATCATAAGTCCCAATTGGTGAAACCAATTCTAGTAAACCCTATGGTGTTGGAACATGGACATGTGAGGATACCTCAATACAAATTTTTAGATACAATGGAGTAGTAAGTTTGGAGATATCACAGAAATAGTGACAAACATTTCTGCAGAAGAAATTGAAAAACTAGGGCTCCTTGTTCCAGGAGCTTCCCTCCACTGTTTTCAGAAAAGGAGTACATTGGACAACTCACCTTGAAGAGATATATCTTTCGGTCCAATCAGATCTAAAAGATTCCAATTTTTCAAAATTAGGGTTTCTCTGACAAACCCTAGATCAGCCCGCTCTGGAACCAGGACGGGCACCTCAAATCGGTAAGATCTAATCTTTTGCTATTTTCATTTGAGGTTCTCATTTCAAAGTGATCTATCACATCAGCTTGATGATAATATTGGTGAAGTTGACAACTTCCAAGAATGGAAGTATATGATCTCTCTGAAGAAAATGGATTGGACACCTACATGAGTAGAGAGGTTCCAGTTCCAGAGGGAGATGAGGCTAGAAGTCTTACACAAGAAGAACTTGGTCAAGGCCAAGAAGATCATTATTGATTCAATCATGGATCAACTTGTACCAGAAGTGTCTTCCCTAAAGACACCGAAGATGTTTGATTCCTTGACCAAGATATTTGAAGGGAAGAACATAAATTGGAATATGACCTTAAGAAACAAGTTGAAGAATGTGAAGATCCAGAATGCAGAGACCATATAGTCATAAGGGTCTCTCAAGTCAAAGAACAAATTGAAGCAGTAAAAGAAGAAGTGAAGAATGCAGAAGTAGTGATAGCCATCTTGGATGGCATCCTAGGATCATGGAATTCATTCATGTGAGGAATAAGTGATTACTTTCAGCAGACTCTGGGAAGAAGAAGAAGCTCGACTCATAAGAGAAGAGAAGAGGGGAACAACTGAAGATCAAGATCTCACCATCCAAAGAAGATCCCTCAAGTGATGATGAATACGAAGAACTCAACTCTTGAAGAAAATCTTATTCATCTTAACATTTGGATAAGAAATGATGAATGAAGAAGATGATGAAGCTGAAGTCTCAAGAAGGAGTCTACCCATGAAACAAATAAAGATAAGTATTCAATTGTCATTTCATGATATTGTTTTTGTTATGCATTTGTCTATATTTAGTTAATGTATTATGCATGATAAAATGTTTGCATTAATGACAGTATACTACTAATATGCATGTAATGGGTAAGTAGCTCATGGTGCTATACAACTCTACATTGATACTTATCTAGAATGAAACCTCTTTGCTGACATATTGGATAAGTGCACAATCTCAATGTTGTCCTGGTAGAGATGGAAGGCATCTAGAAAAGTTTATGTGAGATATGGATGAATGTTGTATTGGTTAAAGTAGTTGCATGATCATATATTTATGCATAAGATTTTTCCATTATGAATATTCCTTATGAAATTTCTCTAACCATGCAAATGCATTTGACTTGTAGGAAAGATTGCATACATAATCGCCTACAAGCAAAGAAGGATGAGACTTGTTCTGAAGAACAAGTAACGACAGTTCAAGATGAAAAATAATATGACGAATGCAACGACATCATTAATGCAGAACCTTCCAGGAGGAAAGGGAAGACCAGTTCAAGAAGTACGATGTCTAGGATGCAGTATCGATACTAAAGAGAAGTTCGTAGTTCCATCATGCAGTAGATGGAAACATCATGGGATACAAGGCAAGATTCGAAGAGACATTTACAGCCAGTGGGAGTTGAGACACATGACAGGAAGAATCATGTGTGCAAATGAAAGAAGACGTTGTACGAGCTCAGAAGACACCCATGGGATAACACATACATGAGGAGCTTGATGAAGATCTAAAACTTTGCTACAAGGTTGATATAGGATGACAAGCTCACAGATGGGTGCGAGATGAACTTTTGAAAAAGGTTCAAGATAGAGGATCTTGGTATCCAGTGATCCTAGAGGGATACATAGAATATTAGTAGCATAGGAGGCTACTTGTCACTCCGATATAGAATGTTTTAGTGCATAGAGTACGGAAGACAGAGGGAGTATGATGCTTTAGAGGGAGTGACTACAGAAGATCCTAAGGTTCGACATGGTATGACAGGATGGATAGATTATTGATGACTCTAGGATTTACTAAGAGTAAATTGGATTCCAACCTTTGCTTCAAGGTTGAAGGTAGAATACTAGTGATGCTCCTGTTATGTGTCAATGCACTACATTTTAGGCATGGATGTGTGGACAAGGGAAGTATGCAATAGAGATCCTGAAGAGGTTCAGGATGATGGACTATAAGGCCATGAACACACCTATGGCATCGAACCTGAAGCTATTGAGTGTTGCTTCATCAGAGTCGGTTGATGCCATGATTTATTGTCAGATGATTTATTTCTTTATGTACCTAAAAAATATGAGACCACATATTTGCTTTGTTGTGAACACATTGAGACATGTTCACTTGATGGTTGCAAAGCATGCAGTGAGGTACCTGAAGGGTATAGTTGAGTATGGGCTCAAGTATGATACAAATCAGAAGATTAACCTAGAGGGATATGTGGATTCATATTGGGCAGGCAGTGCCATTGATAGGAAGATCACTTCAAGGTGCTACTTCAATATGAGATCATGTGTGATCTCTTGGTTTGATAGGATGGAGTCCTGCATGGCGCTAAGTACAGCCAAGGCAAAATATGTTGCCACTTTCTATTTGGAAGGTAGTATGTTTCTTTTGAAAACTACCATTTGATTTGATTTTTTTGACTTGCATTTTGGTATGATCCAGAAAGGAGTAGTGAAGCTCCAGTTTGTGATCCAGATCAAGATCTCTTGAAAGAGGGAGTTCTAGCATATCCAGTGAGACAGGTTGTCTGAGCATAAATCTTGGCGAAGCTCGTAGGTTGCTCAGACGTAATCGGTCCTATAGGTTGTCCTCGAATGTAATAGGTCCTGGCGAAGCTCGCAGGTTATCCTTGGACGTAATCATCCTTGATGTGATTCTATGCTAGAAATGGCAAGAGTAAAGTTTGAGTACTTCAGGGAGAAGCTTGGTGTTCTCCAGATCGAGATTCCTCCCAAGAGGAAGTGATGAGTTCATGATGTGCCTTTATGACATGGTGAGAGGATTAGTTCCTTCCATGGTTAGATATAAGTGTTTTTCCCTTCTGACATGGTGAGTGGATTGGTTCCTTCCATGGTCGGATGTAAGAGCTATGACATGGTGAGAGGATTGGTTCCTTCCATTGTCAGATGTATGTGAAGATCCCACATCCAGCATGAGAAAGGGCTGGCTCTGTGAAGACACATCTAGTATGAAAAAGGACTAGCTCTATGTAGATCCCACATCCAGCATGAAAAAGGGCTAGCTCTGTGAAGACACGTCTAATATGAAAAAGGAATAGCTCTGTGTAGATCCCACATCTAGTATGAAAAAGGAATAGCTCTGTGAAGACTCATCTAGTATGAAAAAGGACTAGCCTTGTGTAGATCCCACATCTAGTATGAAAAAGGACTAGCTCTGTGTAGATACCACATCTAGTATGAAAAAGGAATAGCTCTATGAAGACTCATCTAGTATGAAAAAGGACTAGCTCTGTGTAGATCACACATCTAGTATGAAAAAGGACTAGCTCTGGGAGGATGCCACATCTACTATGAAAAAGGACTAGCTCTGTGTGATGATACATCCAATATGAAAAAGGACTAGATTTGTAGATGTACATCCAGCATGAAAAAGGGCTGGCTCTAGAGAAATTCCTGTGACGAGAAGAATCAAGAGATAGCATCCATGATAATGACCCAGAGATGATCCAGATCGAGTGATGATGATCTAGATCCAATGATGATGATCCAGCAATGATGATCCAGATCGAGTGATGATCCATATCTAGTGATGGTGTCCCAGAGATGATCCAGATCGAGTGATGATGATCTAGATCCAATGACGATGATCTAGTAGTGATGATCCAGATCGAGTGATGATCCAGATACAATGATGAAGATGACTTGAAGACGAAGATGACCTGAAGATGAAGCTGGCTTGAAAATAAATATGACCTGAAGATGAAGATGACTTGATGATGATCCAAATGATACAGAGAAGAATACTTGTGCTGATATATTGTGTCAAGAGAATACCTTCCTAGTTAAGAGGGATTGTTGATGTATTTGTAACTTCAAAATGTATTCATCCATATATCTTATGTATTGTACCCTGATGTTTATTCCGGGATGTTTCTGTAATGTAATTGAGTCATGTCATACCCCGATGTTCCTATCGAGAAGTTTCTATAATGTAACAAGTCATGTCAAGTCATTATGGGTAACCCTCTTATTGGTCAAGGGTTAAAGTCTTAGCAGTTGTGGGGCCCTAGGGTTATTAGACTATCCTAGAGAATTCAACCCTAGGTGAGTCATTGTAAGTCGAGCAATAGTCCCCACCATTGTGTTTAGGATAAACCTCCTTATTGGGTGGAGGAGGCAAAGTCCCCACAAGTTGTGGGGCACTAGGTTTATTAGACACTCCTAGAGATGTTGACTCTAGTAAGTAATTTTTAAGTGAGGTTGACATGTTGGAGTGGGTTTCAAGTGAATGAAAGAATATAAATAGAGAGTGGGTCTCTCTATTTATCACACACACTCACTCATTGGGGCGCATAAGTGAGAGAGAGAAGTTGGGACAAGAGAGAGACTGCTACTGTCGGGAGATCATCTTTATGTTTTTGAGTTTTACTTTTGGTGTTGATTCTATCTCTGAGGAAGTTGTGGGGTTTTCTCCATTTATGGTTTCCCCGAGGATAAACACTGTGTTCATTGTCTCTTGTGTTTGATTGTTGCGCTTGTTATTCTCTTAGTTAAAGATCCTAATGTAATGCTAGCTTGAATGATAAAAATATAACAGTCTTGCAGTCGTACAACCTGTTAGCACTCAAAATATACCCAAGGTTGTGAAAGGTAATATTAAGGTAACAGCAAAAACCACTTTAGAAAGAAACTGGTTTTTCTTTCTAGAGAGGGATCTCTCAGATATAAATTTAACAAGGCCGGATATTGGAAATATAATTTAAGTTATGCAGATGGTTGAAACAATACATATAACCATTGCGCAATGGAGTCAAAATAGATAAAGATAATACAAAGCTTCATACACAAAATTTGAACAAAGGCAAGATAATCATTCAGTTACAGTCATTCATTGATTTTCAGGTGATAGGAGAGAAACATGAATAGTCCATCAATATAGAGCATCACACGATGAATTCCATATCAACTTTAGAGGAAATATTTGTGAATATCTGAAACAATATCCAGAGCATAACATGTATGAATTTTGAAACTATTAAACACTACGTTCAGATATGAAAGAAGACAGAATGGAAGCTAAACACTTAGAAAACAATCACAGGGAAAGAAGGCAGAAATTGTAACATAAAATGTGCATGAATCTTTGAAGATCAACTCACATTCAGCTCTGTAATTTCATTCAAAAATTATAAGTTCTCAAAAACATCGGTTCAAGCTTATTGGGTTCCAACCCCCAATACATCAAATAAATTCAAATATATACAAAAATAGTTTCTTCCCAAGAAGATAAATAACCAGTTAATCTATTAATCAAAGTTTTTGTAACCATATCCCTAATAACTAGGAATAATAATTACATGCTTTGATTCAAACAACAGATTGCTCGATTATAGCAAACTTTGTAACTGCAAGGTATCTCGAACAAACAGTTTCACGAACTGCAACACCTGTCTTCATGAATGAAGTATGTACTTGGTCTTTCCAAATTTCTACATGATGTTCCATTGTTCCGCATTTGGGGTGTTGTATTCTGTCATCTCTCTAATTGACACCTCCAAATCCACATAAGCTTCATAATACACGGTAGGCAATCCTTTCTTAATAATTAAAAACTTATCCAATATCTCAAAGTCCTCTGTCAATTTTTCCACAATGATCTTTCCTGTTAACCCTTTGACTAAATATTTAAATTTGAAGTGGTCCATGCAATTCTATCCCAATAAACTATGATATTGGTCCTGGGAAAATAACCTTCCTTCATCATCCCAAAAATAAGGGATACCATCATCAAATACATCTTTAAAAGCAAGCCTGAAATCCTTTATCTGAGAAGACATTGTAGTCGCCTTATCCTGCACCACTTTCATGAGTTGATGTTTATTTATAAAATTATTTGCCCACAACACAATTGCTACTCTGTCCTTAATCCCAATGTCCTGCAAATTCTGATATGTTAAAGAATTTAGGAAATTGAAAGCATTGTGAGCAGTATTCAAAGGCTTCTTTTCCATAGTTTCATTGACCAACTTCAATCTTTGAGTAGCTAAATTGACTAGTGCACTTTCATCATCAATAAAATTTAAATAATGCCTAAACTTGGTGATTTCCATAGACATTGTATCCCAAATTAAATGTTTAGCTCCCTGTAAAGGCATTTCTCCTGTACTTCTTTCCTGTAATTCACTGAACTTTTTCTGCAATTGGCTTTTATCATTCAATGTTTTATTCTTATCCTCAATGCTCTAAGCCAATTCTGATTTTTTTTCATTTTCCTCTTTTTATTCTTTAATCTCCACCTCTTCCAAACTTACCTGTGACATAGGAACTAATAGAGCATCTGCAGAAAATTCATTTAATGGTCTTTCAATATTAACAAGGGGTAAATTAGTGTCAACAGGGGTTTGACTCATCAATTCTTCCATAATTTCTTTTTCATCATTTTGATCCTTTTTCAACTTCGAAATTTGAGCCATCAATTCAGTTCTTTCTACTTCCCACTTGTTTTTCTCTTCCCACAGCTTCAATGATTTTCCTTTATAGTCCATCATCTCCTGATAAATTTTCTCTTTTTCCTCCTGAAGTGTAAATAATTCTGAAGACTGAATGTGATCAGTATTAGGGACTTTAAGCTTCTTCTTCAATACTTGAATGGTATTGTCCTTCTCCTATAGAATCTTTTTGGTCACCTTCATATTACCTGGTTCGGTCCCTATGCTCACAACATCTCCCTGCAACTTTTTAATTTGAATCAAATTTGCTTTATTTTCAACCATTTCGTGCTTCAATTGAACCTCCATCTTATCTACAAGGGACTGTAATTTATTAATTTTCATGATAGCATGTAACAAATCAGAGTAAATAACATCTTCACTTTGTTTATGAAGTTGTATCTTATCAGGAACACTGATTTTTTCTAACTTCACCTCCATTTCAAACACTTTCTTGTCACTAACCACGGTGAATTTCAGGGTATTCCTCTTTGCATCTTGAGTAGAAATCAATGAAGTCTTTTGATTGATTAAATTTCTAACTCGAGGAAGCAGATTCTTAGTTTCCTCTAATGATTGCATTTATTTGTCAGCATAACTTGATACTAACTCTGTCTTGGATTTGTAGCAGGAACTGGACTCTACGTTACCTTCTTCTCCTAAGTAATATTGATGCATCTGTACAAAATTTTTGTTGATTGCATGGACAGACCCAGGTTTACTATAATCAACCAAAAACACCCCTAGCTCACTGGCCCTTTCGGCAACAGACCGCAAGGCGGCCTGAAGTCTCACTCGAAGTGAATCTAATGGGTTGGCCAAGGACTCAAGCGTCTTGGACCAGGTTCTGTGGTAGTTCTACTCGTGGCTCGCGGCTCTTCTAGCTGCAAGATCTTCCTCAGTGTCTGAGTGTCGCGCAACCTCTTTCTCGTGCCGCGCAATCCCGCCGTCGCGCAGCTCTTCTAGCCGCAGCGTCTCTACCCTTGCGCGCTTCACGCGGGTTCTTCTCCCTTCGCAAGACTTCTTTCTTCTCACAATAGTCCCAATCTCACCGCATCGCCGTGCACCATGCGACATGAAACTCATATTCAGTGCTAAGTCCTCAACCCATGGATTCGCGCACCGTAGCTCCTCTGCCTGTGCGGTATCACCTTCTTGCGATACCCTCCAACCGTGATTTAGCGCACTTAGCGTTGTTCGTGTCGACACGCAAGACCTGATACCCAGACTGTCTTACTGTGATTAATTAACTATCTAAGGCAAGCATAAGTAACCCTTATACGACGTGCCATGGATTTCAACTTATATACATTACTGCAGTGCTATAACTAAACAACTTATTCATACATCAACTGTAAGCAAATTGCATAACATAATCAGATAGATGCGGCAAATAAAGACAATATGCAAATCAAGCAATGAACACGGGATTTTAACGTGGTTCGCCCCCAGGATGGGAGTTACATCCACAGAACTGTGTTTTCTCTATTATAGCTTAAGGGAAGGCAAACACAGTTCTGCTGCGCTTCAAATGCAGCTCAAGATCTTCTCTCTTAGATCTTTCTTCTCTACCTTTATGCTATCTCTCTTACAACATACTCTTCCCTCTCAGTCGATCCCTATGGATCGTTACATGCATGCTCTATAAGCCAGCTACTAGTTTTAGTAAGATTGCTACAGCTAAGACCAGAACTAAAGCTCAGCTTTTACAATAGTCTACTTATCCTTATTGCCTATTTCATTCACGACTGTCTAACTGTCTATCCAACCAACTGGCTAACTGACTGACTAGCTAACCCTTTACAATACAAAATATATTCTTATATAGGCAGCCTGAAGGTCATGCCATTACAACACTGTGGGCCTGTCCAAACAGTAACCCAAACCCTAATTAGTGACAGTCGGTCCTCTTTGTCCTTGAGGTAGCCGCTTCCCGTCACACCACAACTCTCTGCAGTCTTCCATGCTTCCTGGCACTGATCATGGGTACTATGCACCGCTTCTCTCTTCTGTCCTTCGTCTTCAATGCTTGAGCCTCGTTGCTCCTTCTTCTTTATGAGGGTCGCTGAGCCCTCTTGTCTTCCGCTGCTGCCTTCAATGCAGTGGGTGAGCTCTCCCTTCTCGGCCGCTCAGGTACCGTTTCCTTTCTTTGACTTCCACATCTCAAAAAGTCACGGTTTTCGGCTCTGCTCTCCATCTAGAAACGTGCTACGGTTTCGTAGCTCCGTCTTATCCTCTTTCCACCAAAACTTATCTCTCTGCCAAAACTAGCAGCTTCTTCTGTAGCTGCGGGACCCTGCTCCAATAGTCCCCTAACACTTACTTGTGGCTCGTCCTCGAGCCACCTGGAACGGGATTCTCCTGCTGCAAGTTCTCCTACTGTAGCTTCTCCTTTGCCTCCTGCGAAGTCTTCTGCAACTTCTGCCGAAGTCCTTCGACTTCGTTCTTCATTACCTCGACACATTCTCTTGTAATTTCGGTAACTTAGTTCGCTGGGCTCTCTTATCCTTTCTGCCACCCCTAACACTGGTTTATTAACTAGGTACTTCAATGTGGAATGGTCAGTAAACATTTTAAACGAGGCGCCCAATAGATAGTGCTTGAACTTCTGCAGCGCATATACCATAGCTAAGCCCTCCCTTTCTATTGTGGTGTAGTTCTTTTCTGCTGTTGATAGCTTTCTGCTGGAATATGCGATGGGATGGTCAAGATCCCCTTCTCCTGGCTGGGTCAAGATGACTCCTAATGCGATGCCGGATGCATTCACATGTACATGGAAAGGCTTAGTCCAATCCGGAAATACTAGGATGGGTGTTGTAACCATCTTCTCCTTAAGTATGTCGAGACTCTGCTGGCATTCCTCATTCCATAGGAATTTTACATCCTTCTTGAGCAATTTCTCCATCGGCACTGTAATCTTTGGGTAACCCTTGATGAACTTTCTGTAGTACCCGGTATGACCAAGTACTGTCCTCAGTTGCTTGACTGAGTTGGGTGCTGGAAGGTTTACAATGATAGCGATCTTCGCGGGGTCTACCATCAAGCCTTGTCTGCAAACAATGTGACCCAACAAGATACCAAATGGTGCACAGAATATACATTTTTTCAAGTTTAGAGAAATCTGGTACTGCCTACATTTCTCTAACATCAGTCTTAGATCTCCTATGTGCTTATCGATTAACCCAAATACAGTCCAGTCATCAAAATATACTTCTAAGAACTTATGGATGTATTCTTTAAAGACAACAACTACTACTCTAGAGAATATAGCTGGTGCATTCTTAAGACCAAAGGGCATTACCGTATACTGGAACGAGCCCCATTTTGTTGCAAAGGTGGTATTGGATCGATCGTCTGGATGTATTCTGATCTGATGGTATCCTGAAAACCCGTCGTTGAAGGAGTAGACCTCTTGTCCTCCCACGTTGTCTAATACTTCATCAGTGAACAGTGTTGGAAATGGATCATGAAGTGATGCATCGTTGAGTTTTCACAGATCAACACAGATCTTGATGTCCCCTTTTGTTTTCTTCTCTTGCACTACCATAGGGCTAACCCATTCACTTTCCTCAATTGGCTCAATGATGCCTGCTGCTAGCATTTTATCAATTTCATCCTTTACTTTTTCTTTGTAGCGCGGATTCAATCTATATGGGCGCTGCTTAACTGGTATAGCATCCTCCTTTAATGGTATCCTCATGACTCCCAGGTCTCCAACTATTCCCTTCATCTCTGTGAACTTGGTGGGAAATAGGTCCTGATAGTCATGTAGAAGATCTGCAATCTGTCCGACTGTTTCATCATTCCAGTAGTCTCCAATAGAGGCAAACTTAGGTTCTGCGTCTGTGCCAATATTGATCTTTTTAATCTTGATGGGTTCAGTGATTGCTGGAATTTCTAACTTTGGTCCCTCCACATCACGAGTCCCTTCTAATTCTGGAATGTTGGTGTGGCAAGGATCCTCATCTGCCTCCTCTGATTCTGATGCAAAATTATAGCATTCCAACGCCTCTTCTAGCTAGATAGTCCACTCAGGTTGGACTGGTACTGAGATGGTGCGCTCCTCAAAAATCTTTGTCTTGATTATGTCTAGGGCCTGAGCAACACTTGGATGTTCTGACTCAAACGCAAAGGTGAGTAGGAAGTTGTCCGTCATAAGTGACCATGTCGTTGTTCCCTTGCGCAGCTCAGTCTCTGTATACCAGTTCCTTGGAACTGTGTCCAATGTGTGAATGAATCTGTGAACCCATTCATCCTCTGGAATGTCCGACCAGTTCTGTTCACATGTCTGAATGTGTACCCTGGGGTCATTTTCTCCTGTGTACTTGTGCTGAACATACTCTTTGTCGTGAGAAAATCTGATCGCCATCAGTCTTTTTATATTATCCCATGATGCAATATTCTCTTTATGCGCATACCACCATCTTGCAGGTGTGGCTCGAACTGCAAGGTCCATAGCTGCGATCCTCTGCTCATGAGGAATTTGTTGCTCAAACTGTTCAAAAAAATTCTAGATATCCGTCAGACCATGATATGATGGGGTCTCAGCGATCTCGGCGCCAATCCATCGCAGTGAATTACTGATAAACGCACATCTGTGCGCTAAGACTTCGTAAAGTCTGTTCTGCCAGTTTTCTAGACCAACATCAGAATCCGATGCGCATGAGTTGTCGCATCGCCAACTAATGTTCCCTTCTACGGTTGGATTGATGTAGTCATTCTGGTTCGCGGTCATCTGGTAGAGACTCTCCATGTTATGTGCCTCTTCCTCTGCTCAGATAGGTTCAATATATCTAGGACCTTGGTAAGGATCCAGCGGTGCGATGACCCGGATCTGTGCATCCTCAAAGGTCATTTGTCCTTTCTTTAGGTCAATGACAGCTTTGCTACCGATCGCCCACTCAATACTTAATAGTGCTGGATATGGTAGACTATCACCAATGATTTCTATAACCTCGAAGTCCACAAAAGTACGAACTCTGTCAATATCGACTGGCACCTGTGGTAGTCGACCCAATGGTGATACTCGCTGCTGATTAGAAAATCTCAGGTGGATAGGCGA
Organism: Pseudotsuga menziesii; assembly: GCA_001517045.1. Lineage (NCBI taxonomy): Eukaryota > Viridiplantae > Streptophyta > Pinopsida > Pinales > Pinaceae > Pseudotsuga > Pseudotsuga menziesii. The sequence continues at coordinate 109,173 of LPNX010574658.1, read as the reverse complement.
TAGGGCTAACTGAGGACTACCCATCTGTTCCCATGTCTGCTTAGTTAGAACATTCACCTCTGATCCTAGATCTAAGACAACCTCATCCATTTCAAACTCACCAATCTGCGCTGTGAATTTCATCTCTCTTCCTGTCCTTGTATGTCTTGTAATATTATGGACAGCGCGGTGTGCACTGCCCGAGAGAGAGGGTTGCTGACACTGATCTATCATACGTTGTAGCTCACCGAGAGCTTTGTCATTTCTCAGGAGTTTCAAGAAGCTGTGCAGGAAGGCTTGTACACTTCCTGTCGATTCATCCTCGTCACATCTTCTCGATGTGGTAGCCTGCTGTGCCTGCTCAGGGCTATCGCTACAAGGTACTTGCTGCGGTATGCTCCTAGATGGCGGTACCTGCGGTCCTAATAGTGTAGGTTCATCAAAGGAAGTCTTGGCTTCATGAAAGGTCTCTTTATTTTGCTATAGGTCGAGTGTTGTTGCTTTAGTAGGAGCTCTGCGCACCCACCCCTGACTTGTGTTCTTTCCGGTCTCCTGCGATGTGCCACTGGTGGAAGCACCGCTCCGAGTCACAATATTGACTCTTGGTTCTGGTTCTGCCTTCTCAGCAATGATAAGTTGGATGTTCTGGTGTGCGGATAGTTTAGGGTCTCTGATCTTAGCTATCAAGATAGGACACTCTTCTATGGTATGATCATAAGATTTGCAGTAGTTACAAGTGGTAGTGGCGTTCTGACAGTCCCTAGCATAGTGTCCTACAATTCCACAATTATAAAAAGTGACTGGTCCACGACCTTGGCCAAAATCTCTGCCTCGGCCAAACCCTTCTCCACGTGCGAAGCCTCCTCCACGGCCTCATCCTCTGAATCCTCCTCCTCGTCCTCCGTAAGCCTGATCCGGATGTGGTCCTGTTGCTGGACCCTGTGTGTCTGCTTGGACTCTGTACACATCATGTTGTCTCTCTGACATGAGATCATAAGCTCAGCAGTCCTGTTGATCATGCTCGACGGATTTACAAAAGACAAAGTATAGGTTTTTAGGTGTCTGTACATACTTCTGAAGCAAGGGGCATTGTTGAGGTGGATGTCCTTGTGTTTTACATATTTCACACCATGGCCCTTTTGTTCGTGGTAAGGGGTTAGGGGCCCCTGACGCTAAATATTCTGCAAAGACTGGACAGTTTGTCTTTGGTATGACCCTGTGCTCTACACTTTATGCACCATATGTCTTGCATAACCTCTTTCCCTTTTTTAAGTTCGTGTATCTGTAACGTGAGGTTGGCCAACTGGGTCTGTAGAGTTATCATGCCTGTACTGGTTTCTGCTAAAGGTGAAGCCTCTAGTTTCATTGCCATCTCCAGTGCTTCATCTTGAGTAGTGAGTTTCTGCTGCATTAGTGGCATTCTGATATGAGGGAGCAATGCTGCAATAAACCATTCCTTATGCTGCTCCGGCGCAAACTCAAAACTTACCTGGTCTATAAGAGCTTTGAATTTCTGGTCAAAGTCCCATACTGACTCTGATGGTAGCTGCTTAATATCCTTAAGCTCTGTAATGCACTGAGACTTGGACTTAGGTTTCTTAAACTCTTTAATCATGGCGTTCTTGACCTAGGAAAGCATCTTTGGTAATGTAGTATACTTTATGTACCATGTCAAGGCTCTGTCTCAGAGTGTGGTAACCAACTGTACAAGTTTAAGGTTATCATCGTTGATTGTTTTAATGGTCCACATAGCTTCGCATCGGAACCAATGCTATTCCGGGTCTTCTGCTCCTATACCCTTAAAAATAGGTAGCTTCATGTTGTCTCCCATTCTATTTCTCTGTGGTGGGTTCTGACTAACTGGGCTGCTACCACTCAGCGGTGTAGGTGAAGGTGCTATAGCGGGAGTAGGTACTCGCTGTGAGCTACTAGATGGAGTACCTATGGGGTTATTCTGAGTCCCTGTCTATTTCTGTGGAGTATAGGGGTGGTAAGGGATACCCCCCTCTAGTTCTTCTGTGGTGCTAGGGCTCTGTTGTCTAATACTGTCTGAACTGTCTTCAAATATAGGAGAGCTAAAATCTACTTTATACTTCTTTCCACTACGTGTTCATCCAATGTCATCAAAATCACTTTCAAACTCTTGTGACATTACTACCTTTACTTATTCATCTGAAACTAGATCCATTGTTCCTTCTTCGTATAGCAGCATCTTAAGGGACAAGTTTAGAGATCTTAGGTACTTACCACGATATCCTCTGAAGAAGTATCGTTCAGCTGCGCTGAAGCTCTTTCTCTGGTCAACTACAAATTCTTTAACAAAGCCTTCTATCACACTTGTCAGCCAGAAGTCCACTGCTCTTGTAATCGGATTGTCGAGGTTCTGCACGGTCTGAATCAGCTCCGGTGTCCAGACAATGTTTTTTTTCTTCTTGAATGTATTCCTGTCTGTCAACTTAGATAACCAGTCGAAAAGCTCGTTTCCATAGGTTGCAAAAAATATAGCGTGTATGTCTGAAGCGATATGCTTTACTAACCAGGCCTCTGTGCTCAGTTTAGGGCTTCGGTTTTCTTTCTTGGCAAACTCCCTTAAGTCTGAATCCAGCCATTGGTGGAATTCTTCTCTAGTAGGATGCCAACAGAACATTAACTCCCAGTCGTTCAAACCGGCAACGAAACCATTTGTTGATTGCATGGGCAGACCCGGGTTTACTATAATCAACCAACAACACCCCTAGCTCACTGGCCCTTTCGGCAACAGACCGCAAGGCAGACTGAAGTCTCACCTGAAGTGAATCTAATGGGTTGGCCAAGGACTCAAGTGTCTTGGACCAGGTTCTGTGGAAATCCTACTGGTGGCTCGTGGCTCTTCTAGCTGCAAGAACTTCCTCAGTGTCTGAGCGTCGCGCAACCTCTTTCTCGCGTCGTGCAATCCCACCGTCGCGCATCTCTTCTAGCCACAGCGTCTCTACCCTTGCGCGCGTCGCGCGGGTTCTTCTCCCTTCGCAAGACTTCTTTCTTCTCACAATAGTCCCAATCTCATCGCATCACCACGCACCGTGCGACACGAAACTCCTGTTCAGCGCTAAGTCCTCAACCCATGGATTCGTGCACCGCAGCTCCTCTGCCTGTGCGGTATCACCTTCTTGCGATACCCTCCAACCGCGGTTTAGTGCACTTGGCGTTGTTCGTGTCGACGTGCAAGACCTGATACCCAGACTGTCTTACTGTGATTAATTAACTATCTAAGGCAAGCATAAGTAACCCTTATACGACGTGCCACGGATTTCAACTTATATACATTACTGCAGTGCTATAACTAAACAACTTATTCATACATCAACTGTAAGCAAATTGCATAACATAATCAGATAGATGCGGCAAATAAACACAATATGCAAATCAAGCAATGAACACCGGATTTTAATGTGGTTCGCCCCCAGGATGGGAGTTACGTCCACAGAACTGTATTTTCTCTATTATAGCTTAAGGGAAGGCAAACACAGTTCTGTTGTGCTTCAAATGCAGCTCAAGATCTTCTCTCTTAAATATTTCTTCTCTACCTTTATGCTGTCTCTCTTACAACATACTCTTCCCTCTCAGTCGATCCCTGCGGATCGTTACATGCATGCTCTATAATCCAGCTACTGGTTTTAGTAAGATTGCTACAGCTAAGACCAGAACCAGAGCTCAGCTTTTACAACAATCTACTTATCCTTATTGCCTATTTCATTCACGACTGTCTAACTGTCTATCCAACCAACTGGCTAACTGACTGACTAGCTAACCCTTTACAATACAAAATATATTCTTATATAGGCATCTCGAAGGTCGTGCCATTACAACACTGTGGGCCTATCCCAACAGTAACCCAAACCCTAATTAGTGACAGTCGGTCCTCTCTGTCCTTGAGGTAGCCGCTTCCCGTCACGCCACAGCTTTCTGCAGTCTTCCATGCTTCCCAGCACTGATCATGGGTACTATGCACCGCTTCTCTCTTCTGTCCTTCGCCTTCAATTCTTGAGCCTCGTTGCTCCTTCTTCTTTATGAGGGTCGCTGAGCCCTCTTATCTTCCGCCGCTGCCTTCAATGCAGTGGGTGAGCTCTCCCTTCTCGGCCGCTCAGGTACCGTTGCCTTTCTTTGACTTCCGCATCTCAAAAAGTCACGGTTTTCGGCTCTGCTCTCTAGCTGGAAACGTGCTACAGCGTCGTAGCTCCGTCTTATCCTCTTTCTGCCAAAACTTATCTCTCCGCCAAAACTAGCAGCTTCTTCTGTAGCTGCGGGACCCTGCTCCAACACTTTTTCTGGAACAAGACCATTTTCTTTAAATCTTCTGAAACTATTTCTTCTAAAATAGTTTGACCACCTTATGGGTCTATTTTGATCTTTTTATGAGAAATATTTTCATCTACATCCATGCCATCAGTTTCATAAAAACTCCTCTTATTCAAAATGCTAGAATTATCAGGCGCTTGAGCCACTGCAGTCAATTTGTTGCTTCTATCTTCATCAACTTCTGAATTTTCTTCAAAATTAGCCAAATTTGCTATTTTATCTAAACCTTCAATAGTTTGATGATCAAGTGGTTTATTTTTGTTCAACAGCTTCCTCTGAGAAATAATGTGATGTGGATCATAATTTACTTTTTGCTCCTTCTGAAAATCCATAACTTCTAACAATCTCTCTATGACTAAAAAGACGCTTTTATCTTTTAAAATGAATGGACCAACTTTGAGACGAAATTTAACATTGGAAGAATTTTTAAACACCCCAAAATGTTCTTCTTCTACACATAACCTCTGTCTCATAAACTCTAGTGTGAATATCCTTGGAGTCAAAAAGCGGGTAACTTGTATGGTTCTGCAGTGAACCCATACACTCTCAGAAAAGTAAATTATTTATGCAAGAACCAATCCCCTGTTTTGTCTTTTGAGGAAGACTGTAACATAAGTCTCATGTCTTCCAACACCCTTGGAAAGACATCATCAAACAACAATTTGTAAATCTCGGCCATGATTGTATTTACGAACTCAAACATGTTAATTTGTTTCGAGAGGTCTGGAGAAAAAATGGTGGACAAGAACTGCAACCCCGACACATTAGAACACAAAAGCATGTTCAGTAAATATGACTGATATCTAAAGAAATTGACTTTAGGGAATTTGACCAAGTGAGCATGGATAACCTCAGCTAGATACTCATCAAGATTAAAACAACGGGTTAAATGGGACTCAGGGTCAATTCAACCTATACTTAGCAAGAAACCTAAGATGACTTCATTAATATGAATACCATTATCCAAACCCAAAATTTGACTCACCAGAGACCATTAGAGGAAATTTGAGGTCTAAAATGGGCCTCCTAAGGAAAATAATAAAATAATAGTTATTAATTTTGGAGGAAGAATGAAAAAAACTACTTTTTTGTTCGTATTTTTGACATACCTCCCTGTGTTTTTACCCAAATACCAAGCGGGAGAGCTCGTTGGATGCAGAATTTAATTCTGCATCTAACGATTACCCACACTACATAGTTTTGATAGACCTCGCTACCCCAAAAATAAGAAATACCTGAAAAACCTAGATGATGACATCATCATCACGTTTTTTTAGATATTTCTTGTTTTTGGGGTAGCGGGCTCTATCAAAAGTATGCAGTGTGGGTACAATTTGGATGCAAAATTAAATTCTACATCCAATGAGCTCTCCCGCTCAGAATTTGAGTAAAAACACAGGGAAATATGTCGAAAATATGAATAAAAAAAGTAGTTTTCTTTTATGACAAATACGTCAATTCAACCATTATGGTTGAATCATTTTATTGAAATTCTATTGGTTCTTAAATTCCAACTCACAAAATTTATTGTTGGCGTGTTTTATGATAAGACCCATTTTAGACCCCAAATTTCCTCTAATGCATGACCAACTGTACTTCCTTCTTGAAAATATTAACATTGTATGGTAGGAATAGACCTTCTAACGATTGACCATCTTTCAGAATACTGGATAAAAATTGGCATTTGACTTCAATTCTACAATTTTTATACATTTCAATTAAAACTTGTTCATTTAAAGACTCACAGCTATCAAGGAAATTATCAGGCAAACTCAATATCCTGTGAACAACTTTTGCGTCAACTTTACAAAGGATTTTTGACATGGTATGGCTCATAATAACTCTTTCGGAGGAGGAGTAACTATTCACGCAGCGTTCAAAAAATTTGGGAAAAGGTAGGGTTTATTCAATAGAAAAATAATATAAGAAAGAACTGTAGACATTCAAAATATCATTCCCTTGTGAATTATACTGCCACAAATGCTCCTTTGAAATTGATACAGTACAAACTTATAGAACAGGGTCACATACATTCCTTTCCCTATCAACAACAACCTCTTCTCTCTCATCCAAAAATCTGTATAATACTCCTGAACCCTGTTCCTTCTCCATAATAAACAATGGCGACAAGTCTTTAATCAAAGTCTCAGTGTTTCAAGGCTTACCTGGTCACTGTGAATACGTAGAATTTGACTTTGGAAACGATGGCATACTGTCCACTTATCTTTCACCTGCAACGTGCAATTGAAATGACTTTACCTAAGTTCAACTTCACCTTTTATACAACGAACTATTCCGGGGCCATTACCAAGTTGTTTTCCTCTTACCGCTTTCCTCAGCGGAACTCACCAAAAGTCACCACGTGGAAAGCGGTGTAAATTCCGCTACCACTCATCCTTTTTAATTATCTCATAGCTTTGCACTTCGGAATAGATAATGACTGTTGATAAGATTTCATCTTTTGTCTGAACCGTTGGATTAAAATCTATTATACGTACTCCGCCAACATTTCTCATTTTTTCAAGTGTGCATCTTCACATTGCAGACTGCCTCATAATCATAGATTTTATTCACTTTATTTCTTACTCGTTGATATTTCTGCCTCGTTAACCACTTCCGCCTCTCCATCAAAACTTCTCCCTTGTGCAACTTTCCCCTAGTGGATCAATTGTCGACCGTATATTTTCATACTCATAAATCTATTCCTTTGAATTTTGCAATGAATTAACCAAAATGCGCATTTTTAAAAGGGACTCAAGATTACCAAGCTTTGCCAATTTTTATGTATCCCTTTATCGTTTCTCGACCACAATTCTTCCTCAATTGTTCAACATAAGAGGTGTTAACACAACCAAAGAAATTATGAGTTCTCAAACTCCTGAGCCACAAATCCTCACAACTTCCAATTACCTTGATTGGAGGATTGATATGCAGCTGGATTTGCACAAGCATGGCTACCACAGGATCATACATGGATGGGAGGCTAAGTCTCATCAGCCAGTAGAGAGAAACAAGTTCCTAAACCATTATGATGAAGCATTCAGGTACTTATGTACTTATATTTCCAAATATCTCCTCTTCCATGTGAAAGGATTGAGGACTCCCAGAGAAGCCTAGGCGAATCTTTATAGCTTGTTTAACAAACAAGATGAGCTTCGGGGACACATTCTGGAGAATGAGTTGGTATATTTACGTCCCAATAGTTTCGAGACAATTGAGCAATTATTCTCCAAATTCAAGTCTCTAGTGCTCCAATGCAGACAGTGCGAGATAGAGCGGAAGGATGAGCAGAATGTCCTTTCCATACTCAACAAACTAGGTCCTGAGTACTCTATTTATGTCTCTATGTTTCATTCCAAGTGGGAAATATTTCCTGATTGGAAACTTCCTTCTTTAGATTCATTCTCTGAGTCCTTAATCAAAGAACAAGACAAATTGTTTCGAATGGGAGTCATCTAGACTTCCAAAGATCAATCTCTATTGGTTACTGACTCCTCCAAAGTGCAAGCAAAGGGGAAATCAAAGAAGAAGGATCCAAAGGCAGCTGATTCGAAGCCTAAACCAAATCAGCAAGCTTCTGAAGGGGCCTCTGGCTCTAAGAATAATAAATTTGAAAAGAAGTGATGTCCGTATTGTGAAAATGGGTACCATCTTGAAGAACATTGTATGAGGAATCAACTGGATGAGATGTCCTCTCTTCTCAAGCAGCACAATATTGCTCCTCCAAGATCAAAGAAGCCTGATGAAGATGCACCGACAGAGGATGCTGAAAGGTTTCATGCTTTGAAAGCAACTCTCTCTCCATCCTCGGCATACATTATAGATTCTGGAGCCTCCAACCACATGGTTTCCTCCAAAGAATCCTTCTCTACTCTTTCACTATCAAAGGGGCCCAATATTCACATGGGAGATGATTCCCAGATTCCAGTAAAAGGAAGGGGCTCACTGAAGCATGGTGATTTCAAAAATGTCTTATATGTGCCCTCCCTTGCTTCTAACCTATTATATGTTTACCAGATGACCCATACAAGCTCTCCCAAGAGGGTCACATTCGATTTAGACTCAATTGAGATCACAGAAAAAGCCACTAGAAGGATTGTAGCGAAAGGTATTGCAAATCACTCTACCAAAGCTTATGAGTTTTCACATTTCTTACTTGTTTCTCCTCCTACAGATTTATTGTCTCATGCTAACAACACCAACAAAATTTGGTATGAGATATTTGGTGATCTCAATTTCAAATATCTGAAGCAACTCCACAATGATAACATGGTTGAAGCTTTTCCCTCCATCCAAACTTCCGATGGAGTATGTGTTGGGTGCTTGGTAGGTAAGCATCCAGAAAATAAGTATGATGTTGGGAAGGACCATAGAGCTGTCTCTACACTTGATTTGATACATAGTGTTGTAGTTGGACCTATTCCCACAAGCTCCATCAATGTTGCAGGTATTTCTTGACTTTTATTGATGATTGTTCTAGGTACTGCTAGATCTACTTCATGAAACAAAAATCAGAAGTTTTTGAGATTTTTAAAAGTTATAAAGCTTTGATTGAGAATAGTTTCAATAAGAATATCAAGTCAATAAGATCTGATGGAGGAGGATAATATGTAAAAGATATTTCCATAATTTATGTGAATCAAAGGGGATTTGAATGGAACACTCAGTTCCATACACACCACAACAAAATGGTGTGGCCTATCACTGAAAGAGATGGCAACATGCCTTCTCCATGGCAAGCATTTACCTCCTTCTCTTTGGGATGAAGTAGTAAACTGTGCTTCATATTTGCAGAATAGGGGTCCCACAAGTCAGTGGTTGGGGTCACACCATTCGAATCACTGCATGGGTATAAGTCCAATGTCTCTCATCTGAGAGTTTTTGGTTCCAACGCTTGGGCCAGGATACCACTTGACAGGAGAAAGGTCTTCAAAGCCCAAAGTAGCGAATGCATTCTTCTAGGATATACAGATGATGAAAAATATTGCAAACTGATGGAGGTTGCTACCAGAAGATTCTTCATTGAAAGAAGTGTCCAGTTCAAAGAAGATTAGCTGCATGATACTCCTCCAACAACACAAGAAGGTATACCTATTTCTCCTACTATTTTTTATGATGATGATGATGTGCTACATGTTTCAGATTCAGATGAAGAAGATCACATACTACATGATCATGTTATTGAGACTGAATATCAATAGATTCTAGATCCAGATCCAGTACCCATTCCTAATCAGAAGCCTAAACCTAGATGGCTCAAAAGCTTCTTGACGTAGTTGGAAGTGGTGCCAGAGTTCCAGAAGACAGAAGAAGAACTAGGTCCCAGTATTAGAATGAGCATGCTGCACTATCCCTCACAGAATGGTGCAACAAATTTCCAGGTTGGTGCTACTTGATGATGGTTAATGATCAGCTAGATGGCCCATAGAATCACATATTTAATCATTCGCTACCTTCACCGTCCAATGGAACCAAAAAGATTCATCAGTTCAGAAGTAAATTGAGAGGTTCACTAATGGACCATGCTGCTGCATAGCGCTGCAATTTTTGCAGCAGTGTTTTTTCTCAAGTTATTTTTCTAAGGAAGAAGATTCTTTCTTCTAAATATAGCTTCCATATTGCTATTTTCCTACTTATTTTTGCTTATTTTTTAGGAGGTGGGGGTGCAGGGGTTTCCCATTAGTTTTTCCCCTGTTTCATCAGTTAGACTAAGTAGCATTTTGTGTTTGTCTTCTAGATTGTATTTGGATGACCTATGGTCTTGTTATGAGGGCTCATTGTTGTCCAATTTAGGATTCAAGGGGGGTGTTAGGATTATTAATCCTTGCTTGGTCAAATGTCTATTAGATTAATTATTTCCTAACTTAGGAACCTTAAATTAATTAAATGATTCCACTAGTGCAATTGGTTCCACATGGCCCATTGGGGCCACGTGTACTAGTCATTGAAGTGTGGGGGACAATTCTAGAGGTTAACTACCACTTACTGCATGCGCATGCATTATTGGGGGCGCCTCCTAGACCAATCCCTACATTTTAGCAGCCACTGGGAGTCTCGGCACCAACCTACTTCAATTAGTTTGAGTTAGCACTAGTTAGTGTTAGTTATCCCTTAGTTACAATCAGTTACTTCACAGTCAGTTAGGGTAGCACTACTATTGCATGGTTAATGCATGGTTACATGGGGAGGAGCGCTTTTCCTACCTACCACAATTAGTTGCACTGAGTTAACTAGTTGTTACTACTAGTTGGAGTTATTGGTCATCTAAGAGTTGTCTATTTGGACTCCAATATTGATTGGGAGACCTTGAGTTAGAGATTCGGTTAGATACAGTCTTATCCACTTTGAGGATTCAGATTCATTACTCATGCATTCGAATTCTACCTATTTGTAATCTATTGTACACTAGATATTATTATGATGAATATACTGTAAATTCCTGAGCAATACTTGTCCATTTTCTGTGTGGTTTGTTTTGCTTAGTTTGTATGTTCATTCTCCATTCAATTACTGCAACATAATCAGAACTCTCTTCTTGAATATCTTAATGGCATTGAAATTCTAATATGGTATCATATCCTTCTAAGGTAGGTTTCATGCTTGTTTCTCCTCATCGAACATCAGAAGCAGCTGGGTTCCACAGAAGTCCCCTTCGATGATTTGCTAGCACTAGATTTATTTAGAGCAGCTGTGAGGGTGTGAAGGACCCTTAAAACATGTTCATGTATGGAGGAAAAGCATGATTCTAACAGTTCATATGTTTTAGTGTTATTTGCAGTGAAATTGACAAGTGCTACATAGCTTGAGACAAGTCTTGTATCCATACAGCCGGAGCAATTATGAGTTCTCAAACTCCTAAGCCACGAATCTTCACAACTTCCAATTACCTTGATTGGAGGATTGATATGCAACTAGCCTTGCGCAAGCATGGCTACCACATGATCATACATGGATGGGAGGCTAAGCCTCATCAGCCGGTAGAGTGGAACAAGTTCCTAAACTGTTGTGATGAATCATTTAGGTACTTATGTTGTTATACCTAAATCCTGTCACCATCATGTGATGAGATCCTTAACTTCCATGTTTTCCCTTAATCCCAACACTTGGAATGGAAACTTGCTCTATTTGTCAGTTCTACTTGAAAAAACCTAGCACTGCGCTTACCTGTGGCTGAGGAGTGGTACCTTCTTCAGCACCACCTGTATCCTGTTATAGAGAAGCGGTGCCACTACCTGTAGTATTTGTGCTTAAAGCGGTTCTCATCTAAACCGCTCTGTCACAAGGGAACAAAAGTAGTACCCTAGGTAAAATGGGAAAAGAGAAGTTTCTCGAGGCTTGTAGAACTTGAGCCTCGTGTCCTCCCTTATCCCTATCATTATGGGTTAGTTTGAGCTAGATATCCCCCTTGATAGGATCTTGGAGCCACCTCACCCACCATTCTCTCAACTATCCCTATTCATTGAGCCTTATAAATCCAAGCTCATATCCATAGTTGAGGAGGAGAACTATAGAGGTATTGTTATGCTATTGAATTGACTACCTAGTCCAAACCATTGGACAACATAGAGAGAAAAGTTGGAGCTTATGGGGATGAAGTGTTTTTCTCATGGAGGAGCTTGTCGACACTAAGGCAATGGTTGTAATTTTCTCCATACATTCTTAATGCAAAGCTGATTTTCGTCCCACATTTCTATTGTTTTGATTTCACATGTATATGTTGATAGATTCCTTAGTCACTAGCATGGATATGTAGATGATGTTCTAGTAGCTTTGATGTTCTTGTATGTTTGATATGTTTGCAGGTACACGGGTTCATAATCGAAGCAGTATTCCAAGTGTCTATAGTATTTAGGGAAGGTCTTCATCCTTTCTCGTTCACTCATTTGTTCTGGATCTAAACCATTCATACCAGAGGAACAACTTCTATTCACAGAAGGTGCAATACTCCTGATAAAAAATCTGGAGACTCCACTAGGGAACAATGCAAATCTCATTTGATCTGATCTTCCTCAGTCCTTGAACTCTTGTCCGAATCCAAGCTCCATCTCCAACTCTCTTTAGTCAAATATTCCATCTGACTTAGTGAATTTTGGTTTGAAACTTTCAAATCTGTTAATATCTGAACTATTTCAACTTTATATGCTCTTTTTTACTCTCAATTCATCAATATTTTCCTTGATATGATCAATTTCTAACTTTATTTTTCGTTCTCCTTGTGTTTTGGATCTATTCAAGGAACCACACATGTGTTTTTGGCAACAAGTGGTGCCACCGCCTGAGTCCGGTTATCTATAAGCAGTGCTCGTCCAGAAGCGCTCTGTCAAGACCCCTCTAGCATGGTGCTAGGTAGGCCTTGTTCCAGAACTAGTTTTTTATCATTTTTTGCAAAAAGTTGAGTTTGTTTGCTTTCATCCCTGCACTGTCAGGCTTGTGTGTTAGAATCTGAATGCTCATGGTTGAAAATTCTATGGTAAAAGATTGGCTTGGTTGAAGAATTCAAAAGCTATATTAGGCTTGTTGATTATTCATTTGCTTCCATGCTTGTTGGTTATGATTGTGAAAGGAATTTTTTGAAAGCTTAGGTTTCAGTTAGTTCTCTTTTCATATCTTTTATAAAGACTGAAGGAAAAACCATTTGATTAGCATCTTGATTTCATTTTTTTTTTCATAGAGGACTTCTTTTTCGCTTTTAAAAAGATTTTTTTTTATTGAGATTAGGTCAATATCATTATTGAGCATAAGGCATTGGATCTCTTATTAGCCTCACAAGCTTTCAAGTTTTTGTGTTCTTTTGTCTCTCTTGCATTAGTACTAACTCACCAAAAGAAAAAATGATGTAGTGTTAAGTTAGATCTATCTATGTTTCAAGAAAGAAAAAGAAAAAAAGAGTGCATATGCATGTAGAGTGCTTGTTGTTTTTCTTTCAGGAAAAGAGACTCTTACCCTTTTGATTGCCTTCAAAAAGAAAATGATTTTGGAATGTGTTTCTTGTCTTTGATTATTCTTTCCCTCCCATAGGTAGGAAAACCACGAATGATAAAGTGAAATATTTGCATCTACATTCTGCATCGTTTTACATTTTTTGTCAAAATTCCATGCATTCACCTAACCGTCCACTTTAAAATTAACGGTAGTTATAGGATAAAATTTACATAGCAATTTGAGTGATAGGCTAGAGACGTGTTTGGGCATCGTTAAGCATAGGAGCTCTCGTTACTCGTCCGCATTACATCTCGAGACTCGCACGGTTCTTCCATGTACCATTATTATATTGAACGGCCTTTCACGTACCCTTGAGGTATATAGAAAGGTACTTCATGTACCGATTGTATATAGGAAGGCCCCTTGTGAACGGTTATGCATTAGACAGCACTACTACCGATTTGAACTCCCATGTACCTTGCGTATATAGGGAGACCCCACTAGGATACCTTATCTATCTGAGAAAAGCCCTTTAGCCATCTTGCTTGGAGCCATACACCAAAAACAACATTCGAGGAGATTACTACGCATGTACCCTTAAGGTATATCATGAGTGGCACCTTCTTAACAATATTGGTGAGAGACCTGACTATCTAAACCCCTCCTATCATTTAAGTTTGCTTGTTTGGCCTATAGCTTGAGTAGGGAAATTTTTTGTGTGTTTTCTAGTTTTGAGACCCTAGGTTAGATAGCAACTATACAAACTGGATGAGTTAAGACGGTAGAGAAGAGTATGGGGATTGCCACCTAATTTTATTCCTGTTTCAGGAGAAAATCCTATGGAAGCTATCGACCAAGGAGCTGCTACCAACTCCCAAGTGGGAGAAAATGTGGTTGCAGAAAGCAGAGATCCATATCCTTTGCACTCACCTCCCTTGGTCCAACAACCTTCTCGGGGTAATACTTTGTTTCATTCTCCCATTGAAGGTCATGTTGATGATACTACTCATCTAGATTATGATCCCAGTGCTCCATTTTGGGAAACCTCTATAGGACGAGCCATTACCTCATTTGGCACCCGTTTAAACTTTTTTGAAGAAGTTTCACCAAATGAAGAAGAACATAGACAATACCAGGAAGCTATTCTCCATGCACAAGAAATTGAGAAGAAAATAGATAACATATTGGGCATACCACCACCTCGTTCTGTAGTTGTTCTTGTGGGATATCATTCACTTGCCAATTCTATGAGACCCATTGAACCGATTCTAGATCACACTGTGACTCCACATAATCCAAGTCAAACTACCAACCCCACCACCTCCCATATTATGTCTGTTCCCAATACTCCCGGGTCTTCCACAGCTGGGGCTCAACGTTCAATTCTTGTTTCATCCATACCTTCTAGTGCCGGGGGAAACCCCCAATATGACCTACATTATCATTCACTTGAATTGTAGCTAGTCATGGGCAGACCTCTAATATAGAGCAATCTACAGTTTATGTCCCTCCTACCCACACCAATGTGGTTAACCCCCCATCCAGTTTAGTTCAGCCCTTGGGGACACAACCTGTAACCAATCAAACCTCTTGGGGGTATGGTTACACAGCAAATCAAATACTTGTAGGAAACATTAATTATCAACCCAACCCTATAGGAATGCCTTATGCTGGAATTCTATATCCTAGTAATACTTTCACACCATGGGGGCAACCTAACCAGTCCTACATGCCAGCTATGGGGGGGATATCTATACATACTACGGGGGGTGCTGGAGGACCACCTTATGGAGGTCCTCCCCCTGGGGGACCTAATGGTCATGGAGGGACTGGTGTCTTTCCTTCCCATGGTCCTAATGGTCCTAGCGATTCTGAGGGGCTTGGTGGATTCCCTCCTAATGGTCCCAGAGGTTCTGGTGTCCCTCCTCCTAATGATTCTGGAGGCTCTGAAGGTCTACCTCCCAGGGGTCCGAGAGGCCCTGGCGGTCCTCCTCTCAGAGGCCTCGATGGTCCTAACAGTCCTGATCCCAGAAATCAACCCCCTGCGGGAAGATCTTCCGGTGGTTCTTCATCACAACAACCTATCTATCAATCTACTTACGGTCCTACTGGTACTTATATGCCATATCAATATTTCTAGTATGTGCAACCTAATCGTCAGTTACCTTTCCTAGCAACTTTGGACTTGCTTGATTTGTCCAAGTTGATTAATGATCCCATTCGACATAACCCCTCGTGGCCTCTCATTCCGGTAAAGTTACCATCAGACATTCCAAAATTCGATGGGAAGCAGAGAGATGATCCAAAAAACCATGTCATGATGTTCCATTTGTGGAATTCTTCAAACTCCCTTATGGATGATTCAGTTCATTTAAGACTCTTTCAGCGAACTTTGACCGGTATAGCTGCAAAATGGTACATTGAACACCTGCAACATTCGTTTGTGGATTTTGGCTCATTGGCAACTGTGTTTCTCACACACTTTCAGCTTCCTATCCCTTATGAAACACGTATTGAACTCTTAAATTCTCCATGAGAGAAGACCCCTACCCACATATCCGATCATATCCATGAGTGGAGAAGGCAAAGAAGACTTATTAAGGCTCCTATTCTAGATTAGTTGTTAGTTGATTGGTTTACTAAATCTTTGTTGCCTCCAATTGCTCAAGATTTGGCTATGGGCGGTGTCATTACTAAAGAGCAAGCCATTAGTTGAGCCCAATATTTGGACTTGGTATATTCCCAGTTCGGAACATTGTATGACTTGATCCCTCAAGCTCCTCGCCCAAGCACCAATCCTACAAAGCCACCAGTAGAAGTCCCTGTTGATGGGATTGTTGGTTCAATCCAGTCCCTGTCAGCAGCAAAACCTGCCAAGAAACCCCATAATTCCACCCCTACTCCTTCAAATCCCAAGGTTTCCACCGAGGTCGATTCCATTCAGAGTATTCAAACGCCCGGCAACAATAAAAAGAAAGGTAAAATTAAAAACAAAAAACCTAGAAACCAATAGGAGAATCCCAAACCAACCACCAAAGAAAACGATAAAGGGAAAAGAAAATAAAAATATCCATGCCTACTATGCAGAGGTGACCATTTCACAAAAGAATTTCCTTGTCGGGATGAAATCACCCAATTTTTGAAAACTAATCCTGCACTCGCAATTCTCATGGACACTTTTCCCTCTCAACAACAACCGATATACCACATGTCTAATCATGGAAACTATAGTTCTTTAGAGGAAATTCACATGATGTCCTCAGATATTATTATTTTGCAAACTTGAATTCAGAGTTATGACAAACCCGCAGATAAGAAAGAAGACAATTCTTCTTCAGGAAAAGCTCCCTCTACTGGTTCTCCTAAATCCTCGTCTATTGTTCCCCTAACCATCAAGAAGCCTAATCTTGACATGATTTTGCGTCCACCCAAGAGTACTCTTAGGAAGGTTGTTTTTAACCCTAATTCCTGAGCTACTCCATTTTATAATGTAGTTGAAGATCTCACTCAGGAACCATGTGCAATGTCTACCTTGGAAGTACTCCAAAGTTGTCCTACACAACGCAAAAACTTGTTAACTGTGTTAGGAGCTTTAGACCTAGACAATACTAATTTGATTCATTTCAATTTTGAGAACTATAAGTCTAGAATACCTCACAAACTCACTCTCCAAATCATAACGAAATTAGTCAAACAGAAGGTCTTCAGAACTGTCTTAGATGAAGGAGCTTCAACTTCGGTTTTGTCCCTATCTTGTTGGAAAGCTATTGGCTCTCCTGAGCTTGTAACATCACCTATGACTCTAAAAGAATTTGCTAGATGAGGTTTCCAGCCCCATGGTCTCATACCAACCCTTTTAGTCGAGCTTGGGGGAAAATTTGTTTCTATTCAAGTGGAAGGAGTAGACGCCCCATTAGATTACAACCTCCTTCTAGGAAGAAATTGGTTTTACGCCATGACTGCTGTCGCTTCGACGATATTTTGAACTGTCCCATTTCTGCATCTAGGGAGAATTGTCACCATTGACCAGCTTGATTTCTGTACGCCAGATGTTACTACCTCTAGAGATAATAACATCCCTATGTTAGGCCAGTCCCCTCCTCCTTACCAGTCGATTCGGGTAAGCATGTTGAAGGATTCATCCCTTTGGGGATTTTTCCGTCCACTCCTCCTAACACAGAAACAGTGACAATAAAAATGATTTCATCATTTTATTATGATCCAAAGGGCAAACAAATTGTTGAGTCCACCATGTTTAGTCTACATGGAGAAATGTACAACGTTATTCAAACCCTTTCTGATGACCACACTGATGAACTTCATCCGGTGGCTTCGGACCCTTACCACCTGCCCTATTTTTTAGAACCCTCTCTTCCTATTCTGGATTATCTCTCTGAGATTTTTCCTTTCAATGAGTCCATTATGGAGATCATGATTACAAATGAGCCTATCTGGGAGGATCATCATCATAGATCCTTGTTCCTCCCCAACACCAGTTCGGTAGACCATGATTTTGCATCCCTTTTTTCCAATGATATTGTCAACACACCTCAAACTCCTATTATTGCAAGACACAGATTCTAAAAGAAACCTATGCAAAATTACTCAAACAAATCCAATTGACATATCAGCCAAGCCTGGTACCCTTGAGCATGTTCATATTGGGCAGAACTTCTTAGTAGAAGAATCTGAAGCATATAGAGCGCTTTTCAAAGAATTCTATGATATTTTTTCCTAGTCTTATGAAGAAATGTTGGGGATAGACCCATCCATTGTGTTCCATGAAATAAAAACCTATCCCACTGCTAAACCTATCAGGAAAAAACTAAGGCAAGTCCATCCACGGAAAGCCGCAGCTATCAAAGCTAAAATAGAGAAACTTCTTAAAGCATGGTTTATTTATCCCATACCGCTAACGAAATGGGTATTGAACATCGTCCCTATCAATAAAAAGCATGGCACCATTAGATTTTGCATCGATTTCAGAGATTTGAACAAAGCTTGTCCCAAAGGCAACTTTCCCACTCCGCATCTTGACTAGATTATCGACAACTGTGCTAGAAGTGTCATCTTCTCATTTATGGATGGCTTTTCGGGTTATAATAAGATTGATATTTTACCCACCGATCAACACAAGACGTCATTCATTTTCCCATGGGGAACCTTTGCGTATAGCAAGTTACCATTTGGCCTAAAAAATGATGGAGCCACTTTCCAGCGTGCTATGTCCTATGCATTTCACGATATCAAACATATTGTTGAACCGTACATTGACAACCTCCCTACACATTCACAGCAACGGGAGGACCACCCTGGTCATCTTAGAGACATTTTCCTGAGATGTCGTCATTATAAAATATGGCTCAATCCTCATAAATGTGTTTTTGGCGTTGAGACGAGACGCCTGTTAGGTTTTGTGGTTTCCAAGGATGGAATCCAGATAGATCCATTGAAAATTTTTGCTATTTTAGCTCTACCAGCCCCAACCAACCTTCTAGAACTCCAAATTTTGCAAGGGAAGGCAAACTTTCTCCTTCGTTTCGTGTGCAATTTTGCAGAGAAAACACACGGTTATATGCATCTCCTTAAGAAGGACACTCCATTCTATTGGGATGACCAAGCCCAACGAGCCTTTAATAATCTCAAACACGCTCTGACTCATTCACCCATGATACACCCCCCAGATTATTCAAAGGATTTTCTCTTATATATTGCTACCTCCACTACTACAATCGCTATGGTTTTGGTGCAGAAAAATCCCGACGGTCAGGAGAACATGATCTACTATGCTAGTAAGAATCTTATGGATTCTGAAACCCGATATTCACGTGTGCAGAAATTAGGATTGGCCACGGTCATTGCTGTTCAAAAATTTTGTCACTACATTTTGCTCCACACAACCACTGTATTGGCAGACCAGAACCCTATGTATTACATCCTGACTCGTCAGGTTCTTGGGGGCAAGTACTCCCGATGGATAGTCATACTACAAGAGTTTGATCTGGAATTTGCCAAAGCCACATCATAGAGATACTTGGTCTTTGTCAAGCTCATGTGTGATCTTCCCTATGTTTCGATGGAACATGAGCCCAGTGATTCATTTCTAGATGAATTCCTATTCCTTATAAGCACTACTAACACATGGTATGGAGATTTGCTCATTTATCTCCAAACACAAATATTTCAGCCAAATCTATCCCATGATGATCACCACCGTATCTGTCACCACGCAAAATACTACCTCATCTTGAATGACACTTTGTATAGATGTGGTATCGATTTCATTCTTCGGCGATGCCTTACCCACGAGGAAGCTGAACAAGTATTGAATGATTGCCACTCTAGATCATGTGGCGGTCATTTATCTAGGATGGCTACAACCCAGAAAATCCTTCGTGCTGGCTATTTCTAGACTTTAGTCTTTAAATATTGTCACGAGGCTGTTAAGAAATTCCCACACTGTCAACATTTTTATCCGAAAAAGCGCACTCATCCTGCTCTGCTACACCCTGTCATTACTGTTGGCCCTTTTTCCAAATGGGGGATTGATTACATGCATTGTAATCCTACCTCATTTGGGGGGCATGGTTACATCATCATAGTCATTGAATATTTTACAAAGTGGGATGAGGCCATTCCTACTTATGTAGAGGACGGTAATACTGTTGCTCTCTTCTTGTTCAATCATGTGATAGCGACATTCGGAGTCCCGCAGTCCATAGTTAGTGATCACGGATCACATTTCCGTAATCAAATGATGGAGGAACTAAGTGCCATGCTAGGTTTTCATCATGAAAAATCTATACCCTATTATCTGCAAGCTAATGGTCAGGTCGAGGCCATTAACAAAGTTTTGAAAATGATGCTTCCATCAGATTCCATCCTTGAAACTTGTCATCGAACCATGAATTGGAAGGAAGGAAAGAAAATATTGCAATATGTGCATGGTACTAGAGATTATGGGATTCATTATTTAGTTGATGTACAGTTATATCTCATTGGTTACACTAATTCATACTGGATGGATATGGAACTGA
Organism: Pseudotsuga menziesii; assembly: GCA_001517045.1. Classification (NCBI taxonomy): domain Eukaryota; kingdom Viridiplantae; phylum Streptophyta; class Pinopsida; order Pinales; family Pinaceae; genus Pseudotsuga; species Pseudotsuga menziesii. Next base: position 88,900 of record LPNX010574658.1, on the reverse strand, counting down.
TAGGAAATCTAGTTCAGGTTTTGTGTTTATGCTTGGATCTGGGACAATATGTTGGTCCAACAAGAATCAAGAATCTCTTGCACTCTCTTTAACAAAAGCATTGTATAGGGGAGTTGTGAATGCATTTATTCAGGCAGTTTGGATGCATGGCATCTTGACAGAGTTTGGGATTCACACTTAACCTTTGGTAGCCATGTATTGTGATAACAAGAGTACCATCAAGATATCCAGTGATCTAGTTCATAAGCAGCAAATAAAGCATATTGAAGTTCACATGCATTACATTCAGGAATTAGTGCATGAAAAGATTATTGCATTGCATTACTTCCCTACAGAGGATCATATTGCATATATTATTACCAAGTCCTTCACTAAAAATAGATTTTTTATCTCAGATCTCTTATTGGTGTAAAGGCTTATTTCATTGTTTCTCGATTCCTACTTATTTTGAGGGGGGTGGGTCCCATGATATTTTCCCCATTTTCCTTAGTTTATTAAGCAGTATTTTATTTCATTTAGATTGTATGGGTGACTTTTGGCCTAGTTTCCAGGGCCCAAGTTTTCCAAAGTTAGGATTAAGGGGGGGTGTTAGGATTAATTAATCATCCTTTGTCCAATATAGTCTATTTGGTTATTTTTCCTAGCGTATGAGTTTATTATTATTGTACTAGAGTGTGGGGGACATACATAGGGGTTATTTTCCACTTACTGCAACTGAATGCATGAGTTTATGCACCTATGGGACCAATCCCTACATTTTAGGAGCCCACTCTCAGTGCCACCAACAGTATCCTTTAGTAGACCTTGGTAGGTAAGCAATTATGTTGAGTTTTCCTCTAGTTACATTTAGTTAGATCGCTGTCAGTTATCCTAGCACTAGTTTTGCATGATTCAAGGTAATGTGGCACCTTTTTTCCACCTACCTCATCAGTTAACTAATTGTAGATTGATTTTTTCATTTGGAGTTAAACTAGTGAGATCCAACTGTGATTTTTCCACACTAAGTTAGCTAAACATTCAGCTTGAGCTGGTAGATTCGAATCCTATCCATAGTATTTGAATTATATTTATTGTATAATAATTGTATTATTGGTTAATGTTATTATTATCTTAGAAATTTTTGTCCAGTTAATCCAAAATTTATGTCATGAATTCTTTGCTCAGTGTACATTGATCCTACTTGTTCCATTGCATAATTCCTTTCCTATAGCTCTCATATTTTCCTGTAGATATATGGTTCACAAATTTAACAAGGAAAACCAGTCCCCACAATCAAAGAAGAGTAATGTAAAGAAAAATTTAATGTCCCTTGTGAATAATTTTCCCAATGTCATCAAATTCACCATGTTTCAACTTTTGGTATATGGATACAACTGATTCCAAACTCCTCCAATTACTTTCAAACTTGTGAGGAAGGTCATGAGGGCATTAGAGGAAATTTGGGGTCTAAAATGGGCCTTATAAGAAAACGCGCCAACAATAAATTTTTTGAGTTGGAATTCAAGAACCAATACAATTTCAATCAAATGAGTCAACCATAATGGTTGAATTGAGATATTTGTCATAAAAGAAAACTACTTTTTTTGTTTGTATTTTCAACATATCTCCTTGTGTTTTTACTCAAATTTCAAGAGGGAGAGCTCCTTGGATGCGGAATTTAATTCTGCATCCAACGAGTACCCACACTGCATACTTTTGACAGAACCCTCTACCCCCAAAATAATAAATACCTAAAAAATGTGATGATGACAACATCATCACATTTTTTCAGGTATTTCTTATTTTTGGGGTAGCGGGGTCCATCAAAAGTATGCAGTGTGGATACTCATTGGATGTGGAATTAAATTCCGCATATAAAGAGATATCCCACTCAGAATTTTAGTAAAAAAATAAGGAGATATGTCAAAAATACGAACAAAAAAAGTATTTTTTTTCATTCCTCCTCCAAAATTAATAACTATTATTTTATTATTTTCCTTAGGAGGCCCATTTTAGACCTCAAATTTCCTCTAATGGTGATGGGACACATTAAAACATATATCATACATTAAATCAGCTGATATACACAACCATGGTCTGAAATTTTCAAGGGAATAAGTTTCGGGACAAGACCAGTCAATTTGGGAGGTGGAAATCCCCCCTGGGTCCTGGAACAAATATCTTCCAAACACTGTACAACCTCCAATAATGGTTGGTATGATACTTGGATCTATTATAAGGAATTAATTAAAGTATATTTTTATCATTAGATGTGTTTTTGGGTTTTAATAGGTATCCAATAGAACTCAGGGAATTTATTAGTAATTTTGAGGCTCAAACCCCCAATGGAAGATGACTCTAAATAGCTCCAAATGCTCTCAAATTGTACCAGAAGGTGTATGAATGATGTTAATACATAAAAATGGTGTTTATAGGTTTCTTTAAACCATCAAATGACTTCTTCAACTTACTTTGGAAATCTTTTCAATGTATGGAGTTTTACGAGCAACTTGTGGTTCAAATCCCCTAGGGGTAGATGATGAAAATGAATTTTCAAATGCACTCAATCCAACTTGAATTTATGAACAGAGGAAGCATATGTTTAAGGAAAATTATTAAGTTCTGATTTTCATCATTATTCAGTTTATAAAGGTTGTTATAACCATCTCCCAAACAGCTACAAAGTCACTAGTTCGACCCTTGGGGAATGGCACCAAATCTTCTCCAAATGCAAATAAACTGAGTAAGATGACTTAAAATGCTTAAGTGATGGATATAAAACTTGTAGTAATCATAAATTTAATTCCATTCATCATAAATATATCAGATAAACATTCTTTCATTCGAAATCATCAGCATTACAATGGCATACATCAATATAGTGGGGAAATGATCATTGTTTGCTCATTAATAATCACTTTTACATACAACCATTGGGTATTTAGACCTGATACTTTATAAATATGAATAAAATAGTATATTAATATTATTACAATCATAAATGGACCATGAGAAGCTCTCCCAAAGAGTACAATAGCTCACCCAAAGCGCAATCCCTCCATGAGCAAGAATATGCAAGAAAGACTGGAAATGGTTGAGAGAATGTGCTACACTAGAATAAACCAAGAGATTCCATGTAGCTACACCTATAAATAAAAACTCCATTAAATCTCCATGAAATACCTGAATGGCCTCTCCAAACACTAACTTGGATGGGAATCTTTCACCCTCAAAATTGGCTAAGGCAAGAAACTAGTCATCCACTAGTTCTCTCTCTTCACAAATGAAAATTTCTAAAATCATAAAAATATGCCTTAATTATTTTTTCTTGAAATTTATAAAGTTTCCAAGCTCTCTATGGGTCGGTTTCTTCCAATAGATGCATACCAACTCTAGTTGGGAAGAGATTCTAAAGAATGCCACTTGTAGAACAATTCCTAGTCTGCCACTTCCACCAAATCACATGTGGAAGCATATTAGTTGCCCTAACTACCTTGAGCGCCCTCTTGGAGCTATTTTTATCCTTGACATGTCATATATGTTAGATTTCAGCCTTAAGATCTGAATTGTGTCATAAGTGTCATAGCATCTTCATCATTGTTGTCATAGAGCTGGGGAATCTAGTCCAAGTGTCTCAATAGCTCCAAAATGCCTCTTCCTCTTCTAATTTGAACTTAATTTATTCATGCCAAGTATATTGACCTTCCAACTCATCCTAATACCCTTCGGATTCTTATGGATTCGAAATTGCAAGAGGAGGATTCCATGTGGCACAGAAATTCTAGCTTGTGTGGTCCCCATAATCTCCATGTGTCACCATGCTCCATTTCCACTTCAATTTTCTCTTTTATTTATTTAATTAGATCCATTATTAAATATTTATTCCATTCTAATGTCTGAACATCATTTATTATCTCCCTTATTAAAACTCCAAATGTATCCATCCAACATAGGGAACTAGTAGGATTGATGGAATTGTCTTGCTATGCAATTATTTGAATGGGGACATTACAACAAATAAGGTCACTAGGAAGTGGTTTGAGTTCCAAGAAATACCCTAGCACAACACTAATGAATGTTGCTCAAAGTAGTCATTGGTGGTCGAGATCAAATCTTCAGAATCAGATCTTGATTCTGATTCAGAACCCAATGTGACAGTCATAGATTATGGGAAGCACATCATTGATCCAAAACCCAGTGTCACTATTTCTATCACACAGATCCAACCAGAGGATCCTGAATAGTCGGAGGTAGAGGAAGGTATCTTCCAATCACAAATGTGGGTGAAGGGAATCCCCTTACATCTTTTTGTTTACTACGGTAGACAAAAGAACCTAATCTCAATAGAAGTCATCAAGTGATTGGAACTTCTGACAACACCACACTCGCAACCATACAACATTACTTAGCTAAGATAAGGACAAGGTATCTGCATTACTCAACAATGTCACCTACCATATGGAATCAATCCTTTCAAATACAAGGTATTGTGTGAAGTGGTCCCACTTGAAGCATGTTATGTTATTTTAGGACAACCAGATATGTGGAAGTGTTATGTTATATATCATTCATGACTTTGTAGGGTCATTGTCACTTTGGGAGGACAACTCTACGTGATACCAGAGATAATTGCACCTGCCATAGTCTCGCGGGGCATGAAGATAATATACTACAATGGGAAATTTTCCCTCTTCACAATTTCCTTTGAAGGAGAACCTCTACATAGGGTGTCTCTTCTCAGCAGAAACAGGAAGAAAACAGAGTCATTGTTTCCTCATCTATTCGAGTATTTATACGATGTAAGGCCATGCATTCATTATGCTCCTCCGAGAATAAATCATCCATATTGGTTCAAAACAAGGACAACATAGCAAAAAAAATTGTTGAGCATTTCCAGCGCATCCATCAACAACAATTACAGCCATCTGAAGATGTCAAAGCAAGGCAACATCTTAACTTCAGCAAATGTCACACCAGGAGATCAAATTGACACACAGTCCGAGATATGATATGAGATATGACTAAATGGATACCATTGCTTACTAAGGGGGGAGGATTGATCCATATGGAGATCGGTGGCCACCCACCTATTCCATTGGCTCAATCCAATTGTCCATTTTGGTAGTTTCCTAGTTATTTTTCTACAGTTTTTTGGGTCCCAAACTTCTGGGGTCGTTTTGANCAGTTTTTTGGGTCCCAAACTTCTGGGGTCGTTTTGAGGCCCTGAATGACATTTTTTGGCGGTTTTGGGGGGGGGGGATAATTAATAACAACATACATTTAGCCCCAGTTGGAATATGTAAATCTTGGATTGACCTTTCCAATGGGATATCGATCACCCAAATCAGAGATTGTATGCAAACGTTATGACACCAAGAAGTTGATTGTTCAACTAACCACCTTGGGGACACAAACTTTATGACGGTTCATTTTCTAGGGTTCTTTTTTCAGACCTTTAGGTTTCTCGCCCTCATGGTTATTATAAATAGGTCACTTTGTCATCATTTTGTATTTTATCTTGGAACAAATGAGCGTAGTAGCCACATCTCTTCTCAGAGATAGTTACCACAACTCTAGCTATGCATTTACAGTCTGTTCTATTTCCACCATTTAATAGAATATGTGTTTACAATATCTTTGTTTTCATTGCAATATGTCTATGTTTATGGTTCTGTATATATTCTTTCATTTTGTTCACACATAAATATGGATTAGCGGCATCAGAGTAATCCTCTCTTTGATTGTTTCTAAGTGGATGTCCCCGATGAGGTCAGGGTATAGAGAGTTGGGTCTTGAATTAGTTTCAATTGGGGAAGACCACTCTTGCTGCCCCAAGTGGACTTCCATGACAAAAGAAAAGAGAGACAGTTGAGCAAGAGATCCTATAAAGTCATTTCTTGAGGAATCCTGTGTGCGAGAGTGGCACGATATGATGGATAGTTTCTCCCAGATCCTTCTACGAATGCTAACCATAGCGAATGCCCCTTCATAATAAATAGGAATATGAATAGATAGGAAGGTGAAAAGGCTGGTTATCAACCGCCACATTGTAATGTATAAATAAATGTTTCATCCATGAATAGAAGGAATCGGGAGTTATTACCAACAAGTGGTATCAGAGCGCTGCCATAACTCCTGCCTGTTGCCAGTCTGCCCATACCTAGCATTTTGCTTTCCATTCCATTGCCAGACTGCTCCATTAGTCTGCCAGTCGAGTCGCATGCAGTGTATGCGTTACTCCTCCTTTTTGAATGAGCGGTTGAAATTTTATTTAGTCGTTTAATAATGAGCGTGTTGTATGAATATTTCTGGGTGAGTTTGAATTTATATTGATAGCATTACCATCGTGTTGGAGCTGAAGACCTCTCCTCCATTAATTACAACATGGAGTTGGACCGGAAGCATGCAGCGCAAACCCTAGACTCTCCATGAGTGAAACCCTAATTTTTTCTAAGAGAAGCTGCCTGTGTTCTGGCTGAGGCTATGATTTCTGTAATAGCGTGGAGAATGCTGGTGTTATTGCTGAATACTGGTGTTTGAAGACTGCGTTACTGCGTTGAAGACCCATTTACTTGTGAACTGCAACCCACGTTGTAAGAGCTGCGACCCACGTTGCGTGCTGTATTGGAGATCGCGGGTGCTCTCCAACAAATAATGTATGATGTATTGTGCCTCATATATGTTTCTGTGTGAAAAATTTGTTGTGTTGAAGAGACTCAGTAGTATCTACGACCGCGTGAAGACCAGCGTGGAGCTGTCTGCGTGAAGGCCCATTGAAGGATATATGCTGGAGAAGATTGAGGCTGCGTTAATATTGAACGGAGAGATTGCATCCTGTGCGTGAAAGCTGTGCATTGAAGGCTGTGTTGAAGAGCTGCCTCTTTGCATTGAAGCGTAACCTATTGGAACTTGTGGTAAAGTTCACAGAGGAATATTGCTTGTGATTGAACGCTCTTGCAGTTCTGAATCCTGCAGCTACTTAGTGAAGCATGTAGCTTGTGGAGTATGGTAAGTTGCGGTGTCGCTCTCTCAAATTTGTAGGCTCTGTCCATAACCTGAGTTTGACATTCGATGCACATTTATCTTTCCACACGACAGGCTGAAAAGTCCAGTGTTTTATCCACTAATTATCATATGGAAAATAACCTTGGATTGAGTGATCATGCACAAGTACACTAAAAAAAAAATATCTCAAGGAACTGTGTTGGAATATGCCTCCATATGTACACTGTTTGAGGAGATGAAATTTCTTTGGAGCTATATTGAGGAGTCATGCTACTATTGCTACTAGCTACCTCCTCTCCAACCAAAGAACTCTAATTCTTGGATGCCTTGTTGCTGCACTGAAGACTTCACTTATATATACTACTTGGAGTCTGGAAACTTTTATATGATTGCTAGTGTATACATGATGATGTCTACTTCCTGAAATGCTGCTGAACCTGTGGAGCTGCCTACGAAATCAAGAGAGCCTGTGTAAATTCTGAAGACTGAGATTGATATATTGTAGACCGATCTCGGAGAATGAATACTGAGACTAATATGTGCAAATGTTGTGTGATGTATATTATGCTGACTGATTGCTAGTGACTGATATAAAGAAGCCTATGTATGACTGATATATTTTGATATATTGACTGATATATATGCTATAAACTTGCATTGTACACCTTGGCAGAGACTGTAGACCTGCAAGGTTATTGTTTTTCTCTTTGTCATATCAAGTTTATTATTGTAAACTAACAGTTGTAAAGATGCACTCTTTGGCATCTAGTATTGGTGATGCCCTTGCCGAAAAAGACCAATCCAAAGACCCTTCCAAGGGAGATTGCAGCAAGAGAGGACGAGAAAGAAGAAACTTCAGAGGTAGAGGGGGCAGAAGCAAAAGATCAGATTTGTAGTGCAAGCGTTGTGGAAAGACTGGGCACACATCAGATCAGTGCTGGGCTTCATGGGACTCCATCAAAGACAAGCATAACCAGAAGAAAGATGACCTAGATGCTAGTAAATCTTCTGATTCTTGTATTGTTGCACATTGTAATCTTGGATTTAATGAAATGACTTCTCTTTCATCTTATAAAGATTGTTGGCTACTTGATATTGGTGCAACATCACACATGACATTAAGAAAAGACTGTTTTGAAGAACTGAATGAAACAATAGATGGCATAGTTTACTTTGCAGATAAGTCAAGTATTAAACCAAAGGGAATGGGCACCATTCGACTGAAGATGCCTAGATTCCCTGATTTCTTGTTGAAGAACGTTCTCTATCTTCCAGAGTTGTAGAGAAGCCTGCTGTCCTTGGTGGAGATTCGACAGCAAGGCCATTCTATCCACATGTTTGATGGAATCATTTAAATAAGAAAGTCCTCTGACAACCAAGTCATTATGACTGGATATGAAGATGGGAAGCTGCTGAAGCTCGAGGGTTCATCCGCAAGATTTCAGAACTATGCCTACCTCTCTCAGCATGGAGAAGGTAATATGTCATCTAGCTCATTGTGGCATGCAAGATTTGGTCATCTAAATTATAACAGTCTTTGCTTGTTGAAAAATAATGGTGTATATGGCTTGCCCACCATTCCTAAAGAGAAGAAATGCGATGCATGTATATTAGGGAAACATAGTAAGCTGCCATTCCATGAATCTAATTTCAGAGCTAGTAGGAAATTAGAATTAGTACATTCTGATTTGTGTGGCCCAATGCCAACTCCTTCAGCAAATGGGAATAAGTATTTTATGACATTTGTTGATGACTACTCATGAATGTGCTGGATTTATTGTTTAAAGACAAAGTCAGAAGCATTTCAAACATTCAAAGACTTTCATGCAATGATTGAAAAACAAGCACAATAAAAAATTGGTACACTTCGTACTGATAATGGAAAAGAATACACTTCAAATGATTTTGAAAATTATCTTCGCCAACATGGAATTGCACATCAAACTACAGTTCCCTACAATCCTCAACAAAATGGTGTGGCAGAGAGAATGAATAGAACCATAATGAATATGGTTTGCTGAATGTTGTTTTTCAAGAATGTAAAACTAATGTTTTGGGGTGATGCAGTAAAATGTGCAGCATATTTGAGAAATAGAAGTCCCTCAAATGCTCTTAATGACAAGACTCCACATGAAATGTGGTTTGGCCATCTCCCTTCAATCAGGCATCTCAGAGTTTTTGGTTCCACCTGTTATGCCTTGATTCCGAAGGAGCAAAGAAACAAGCTTGGTGCTCGAAGCAGAAGATGCATTTTCCTGGGGTACGAAGAATACTCCAAGGCATACCGTTTGTATGATGAGGTAAACAAGAAATTTTTTATTTCCAGAGATGTCATTTTTCTTGAAACTAATAAAAATGACCAGTCCATTGAGAGACAACTTGATCATTTGGAAAATTATCCTCATCCAAAGACATATTCTGAAAATTAATATGAAATTCCAAATCTTGAAGGGGGGATTCCTATTCTGGATCAACCTTTGGAATTTCCATATGAAGCACCAACTCCCCTACATGAAGAAGTTCCTGCTACTTCACTTGAACAAGAGGTTCAACTGGATGATGTGATTAAGAGAACTGAAAGACTCTCAATCAATGATGAAGCACCACCAGCTGATCAACCAAGACCATCACGGAAGATTCCTAAATGGGCCACAAAGACACTTGAAAGTGTCCATCCAGATGAAGTTGGAAAGACGGGAACGAGAAGTTAGAAAAGACATGAAGATGGAGGAGAAGCAGATAATTCAGGTGATGACATGGATGTATCATTTGATTGTGAATTTAATTTATCTGCTAACTTTGAACCAACTTCCTTTGAAGAAGCTTCTACTCGAGCTGAGTGGAAAGAAGCTATGCAGAATGAGTTTGATGCACTCATGAAGAATGGAACTTGGAAGCTGGTTGACCCTCCAGTTGGAACCAAACCAATTGGCTGCAAGTGGGTGTACACGAACAAATACAAATCAGATGGCTCACTTGACAAGCACAAAGCGAGGCTTGTAGCAAAAGGCTATGCACAGAAAGAAGGAATTGACTATGAAGAAACATTTTCTCCTACAGCAAAATGAGATACCATCTGTACCTTACTCTCTTTAGCTGCTCAGAAAGGGTGGAAAGTTCATCAAATGGATGTGAAGACTGCTTTCTTGAATGGAGACTTGAAAGAGAATGTCTTCATGTCTCATCTAGAAGGATTTGTTGTGAAAGGAAAAGAACAAAAGGTATGCAAGCTTGTCAAATCCTTGTATGGCCTAAAACAAGCGCCTTGCGCATGGTATGAAATGTTAACCGAGCATCTTTTGAAGTTAAATTTCAAACATTTTGATCTTGATGATGCAACACTGCTTATAAAGAAAGTTGGAAGATCTGTTGTGTATCTTGTTGTGTATGTGGATTATCTTTTGATGACAGGGAACAATGAGAGCTATATATCATCCATAAAGAAAGATTTGAAAAAGATCTTTGAAATGACAGATATGGGACATCTCCACTATTACTTAGGAATTGAAGTCACTCAACATCCTAAGTACATATTCCTATCTCAGAAAAAATATGTTGGAGAACTACTAAACAAATTTTGCATGACAGATTGCAATCCTATATCTATCCCAATGG
>LPNX010574658.1:36992-78036 GCA_001517045.1 Pseudotsuga menziesii | reverse complement strand
AGAAACATGCTTGGACTTACGAACACCCCTTCGGATTAAGAGGGGGATTGTTAGAATAATCCGTTGGGATTATTGTAAATAAATAATAAATAGGAATATGAATATATAGGAAGGTGAAAAGGATGGTTATCAACCGCCACATTGTAATGTATAAATAAATGTTTCATCCATGAATAGAAGGAATCGGGAGTTATTACCAACAAATGTACACGTTAACTTTCATATTCCTTTATTTTAAGGCTAGACCAATGTCAATTCCCTAGATAAGTGGTTGAATTTTCTAGAAGGACATTTCTCTGTCCACAATTTTTATGACAGGAAAAAGATCACCTTTGTGCTCCTCAAGGTCACCCCCCATGTCAAAAATTGGTGGGAAACTTATTTGGAGAAAAACTCATCATACAATTCTAGAATGTTTGAGGCTAATGCCACTTGGCCTCTTTCATAGATGCCCTCAAGGAAAAGTATTACCATGTGGGAAACTATGATGACCAGTACACCAAATGGACTATTCTCCATTAAGGTATGGACCAAACTATGTCGTAGTACACCAAAACAATTTATAACTTGTGCACAAAGATGGGTATCAAGGACTCTGAGAAACACCTACTACTAAAATATCACAGTGGCCTACATCTGTACATATGAACCGAGATGGAATTCATAGACATCTCTTCAATTATATATTATTATTGGTATGTTGTCAATATCAAGGATAAATTTTGACAAAAGAACAAATGAGAATTTGGACCTTCAAATGTACCATAGAAGAAAGGTAAGGGAAACCATGGCCCACAAAACATAGCACAAGGAAAGGAAAACCAATCCCCTCCACAAGAAGAGAAGGGTAATGGAAAGACAAAGGACACCGAGAAGTGGTGTGAGTTCCACAAAATTCCCTAACACAACACTGATGAATGTCACTAAAAGCAGTCATTGGTGGTCAAGATCAAAGATTCAGAAGTATATCTTGATCCTAATTTAGAACCCAATGTGATAGTCACATACTAAGGGAAGCGGATAATTGATGCAAAACCCAGTGTCACTATTGCTACCACACAGATCCAACCAGAGGATCCTAGAGAGTTAGAGGTAGAGGAACATCTCTTCCACTCACATATGTGGGTGAAGGGAATCCCCTTACATTTTTTTGTTGACTATAAAAAATAAAAGAACATAATCTAAATAGAATTCTTCAATATATTGGAGTTTCCATAAACACCACACCCACAACCATACAACATCGGTTGGCTAAGACAAGGACAACGTATCTACGTTACTCAACAATGCCTCATACCAAATGGCATCAAGACTTTCAAATATGAGGTATTATGTGATGTGGTCCCACTTGAAGTTTGTGATTTTATTTTAGGACAACCATATATGTGGAATCATCATGTTGTATATGAGTCACAACCTCGTAGTGTCATTGCCACTTTGGGAGGACAACTCTATCGGATACCAGAGACAATTGTGGAAAATTGCACCTTCCATAGTCTCATAGGGAAGGAAGATAATATCCCACACTAGGAAATTTTCCCTCCTCACAATTTCCTCTGAAGGAGAACATCAGATCATAGAGACCTCCACAACCTTTGCACAGGGTGTCTCTACTTAGCAAGAACAAGAATAAAACAAAGTCATTGTTTCCTCATCTATATGAGTACATATACAATGCAAGGCCACACATTCAAGGTGCTCCTTCGAGAAGAAATAATCCATATCGTTTCAAACCAAAGACAACACAGCAACAAAAATTATTGAATAATTAAAACACATCCATCAAACACTAATTACAACCATCTAAAGATGTCAAAGAAAGGAAAATTCTTCACTTCAACAAATGTCGCACTAGGAGATCAACTCGACACATAGCATGAAATATGATACAGGATTTAATGCAATGGAGACCATTTCTTACTAAGGGGGGAGGATTGATCGAGATAGATATTGGTGGCCACTCACCTATTCCACTAGCTCAAAACAATTATCCCTTTTGGTAGTTTCCTAGTTATTTTTCTATGGTTTTTCAGATCCCCAACTTCTGGGGTCATTTTGAGGCCCTAAACGACGTTTCTTCGGCAATTCAGGGGTGCATTAAAGTATTCTTGTCATCCATTTTGGCCCATATGAAATATGTAAATCTTAGGTATACCTTTCCAATGGGATATTGAGCGCCCAAATCGAAGATCGTATGCAAAAGTTATGACCCAGGGAAGTTGAATGTTCAACTAACCACCTTGGGGCCGCAAACTTTATGACGATTCATATTTTAGGGTTATGTTTTGGACCTTCAGGTTTCTCTCCCTCATGGTTACTATAAGTAGGCTCCTTTGGCCTCATTTTGTATTTTAGCTTTCCATGGATGAGCATAGCAATCATATCTCTTCTCAGAAATAGCTACGACCATTCTAGTTGTGTATTTACATTCTATTATATTTCCGCCATTGAATAGAATGTGTTTATTGTATCTCTATTTTCATGGCAATATGTATGTGTTTATGTTTTTGTATCTATTCTTTCATTTTTTTCACACATAAATCTGGATCAATGGTATCATAGTAATTTTCTCTTTTATTGTTTCTCGGTGCATGTCCTCGACGAGGTTAGGGTATAGTCTAGAGTTGGGTCTCAAACTAGTTTCAGCTGGGGAAGACCACTCTCGTTTCTGCCAGTGGCCTCCCATGGTAGAATAAAAGAGAGATGAGGTAGCTAGACATCTTATCAAGTCATTGCTCAATGAATTCCTTGTGTGACAGAGGAACGAGATGATGAATAGTTTCACCCAGATTCTTCTATGGTAGTAGCGAAAGAAACTTTAACGAGTAGTTGTTTCGAATATGCAACCACATTCAAGGTACAAGTTAAATTTTATATTCCTTTATTTGAATTCCAGATCGATGATGTTTCCCTAGATAAGTGGTTGAATGTTCTAGAATCGTATTTCTATGTCCATAATGTTTCTAATAGGGAAAATATCACCTTTGCGCTCCTCGAGACCGCCCCCAATGTAAAAAAATTGTTGAGAAAATTATTGGGAGAAAAACTCATCAGACAAGTTTGGAATGTTTGAAGCCAATTCCACTTGGGCCTCTTTCATAGATGTTGTCAAGAAACAGTAATACCCTGTGGGAAACTACGATGACTAGTACACCAAATGGACCATTCTGTGTCAAGAGAGGCACCAAATGGTGTTGAAGTACACCAACAACTATCATACCTTGCACATAAACCTGGATATCAAGGACTCAGAGTGACACATGGTACTAAAATATCGGAATGTCCTACAATGGTACATCCAAATAGAGTTGGACTTCCTATACATCTCTTCAATTGGATCTACTTATTGGTATGCTGTCAAAATTGAGGAAAATTTTTGACAAAAGAACAAGCGATACTTTGGACCTTCGAATCCATTGCAGAAGCAAGGTAAGGGAAACCTTGGCCTGTAGAACATAGGACAAGGAAAGGACAACCAATCCCTGCCACAAGCAAAGAATGATAACGGAAAGAAAAACAAGGACACCGGGAGGTGGTGCAATTTCCACAATATCCCCTAGCATAACATTGATGAATGTCGCTCAAAGAAGTCATTAGTGGTCGAGATAAAAGATTCATAATCAGGTCCCGATTCTGATTCAGAACCTAATGTGACAGTCACAGACTATGGGAACTGGATCATTGATGTAGAACCCAATTTCATTGTTGCTACCACACATATACAACCAGAGGGTCCTGAAGAGTAAGAGGAAAAGGAACATCTCTTCCACTCACAGATGTGGGTGAAGGGAATCCCATTACATTTTGTTATTGATTGTGGTACCCAAAAGAACCTAATCTCAGCAGAAGTCATCAATATATTGGAGCTTCCAACAACACCACACCTGCAAACATACAACATCAGTTGGCTAAGACAAGGACAAGGTATTAACATTACTCAACAATGTCGCCTACCATATGGAATCAATCCTTTCAAAGACGAGGTATTGTGTGATTTGGTTCCTCTTGAATTCTGTGATGTATTATTTCATGTTGTATATGATTCATGAACTCACAGTGTCATTATCATTTAGGCAGGACAACTTTATCAGATACCAGAGATAATTGCACCTGCCATAGTCTCACAGGGCAGGAATATAATCTCCCACACTGGGAAATTTTCCCTCATCACAATTGCCTCTGAAGGAGAACATCATATCATAGAGACCTCCACCACCTCTGCACAAGGTGTCTCTGCTCAATAGATATAAGAAGAAAACATATTCATTGTTTCCTCATCTATCTTAGTACCTCTATGATGCAAGGCCACGCATTCAAGGAGGCCCTCCGAGAAGAAATCATCCATATTGGTTCAAACCATGGAAAACATAGAAAAAAAATTGTTTAACATTTATTGTGCATCCATCAACAACAATTACAACCATCTGAATATTTCAAAGAAAGCCTACATCTTAACTTCAGCAAATGTCACACCAGGAGATCAACTCAACACACAGTCCGAGATATGATACAGGATTTGACGCAATGAAGAACATTGCTTCCTAAGGGGCAAGCATTAATCTAGATGGATATCATAGGCCACCCACCTATTCCAATGGCTCAAAATAATTGTCCATTTTGGTAGTTTCCTAGTTATTTTTCTATGGGTTTTTAGGTCCTAGACTTTTGGGCTCGTTTGAGGCCCTAAAAATTTTTTTTTTGCAGTGCAACAGACTAAATGGTTGCACATAAGATGCATTAGGCCCCATTCTAAAGATGTAAATATTATATAGACCTTTCCAATGGGCTATCAAGCACCCAAATCAGAGATCGTATGAAAACGTTATGACACTGGTAAGTTGACTATTCAACTAACCACCTTGGGTCCACATAATTTATAGTGGTTCATCTTCTACGGTTATGTTTCAGACCTTTAGGGCTCTAGACCTCATGGTTGTTATAAATAGGCCCCTTTGGGATCATTTTGTATTTTATCTTGGCACAAATGAGCGTAGCAACCACATCTCTTATCAAAGATAGCTACCACCATTCTATATGTGTATTTATAGTTTGTTTTGTTTTCTCCATTTAATAGAATATGTGTGTACTGTATCTCTATTTTCATTGCAATATGTCTCTGTTTATGGTTCTATATATCTTCTTTCATTTTTTTCACACATAAATCCATATCAGTGGTATCATAGCAATCTGCTCTTTGATTGTTTCTCAGTGCATGTCGCTGACAAGGTCAGGGTATAGAGTGTTGGGTCTCAAACTAGTTTCACTTGGGGAAGACCACTCTCTCTACCCCAAGTAGCCTCCCATGGTGAAAGAAAAGAGATACGACAAAGGAGGAGATTCGATCAAGTCCTTTCTTGAGGAATCCCTTGTTCGAGAGAGGAACACGATGATGGACAGTTTCTCCCATATCCTTCTACAAAGGTCGATAGTAGTGAATGCACCTTCAATGAGCATCTGTTTAGGAGATGCAACCCCATTCAAGGTACAATTTAACTTTGATATTCCTTTATTTAAAGGTCGCATAGATGAAGATGCCATAGATAAGGGGTTGAATGTTCTAGAAGGGTATTTCTCTATCCACAATTTTTTTGACAGGGAAAAGATCACCTTTGCACTTGTCAAGGCCACCCCCATGTCAAAAATCGGTGGGAAAATTATTGGGAGAAAAACTCATCAAGAAAGTCTGAAATGTTAGAGGCCAATGCCACTTGGGACTCTTTCATAGATGTATTCAAGGAAACACATTACCTTGTGGGAAACTATGATGACCAGTACAAAAAATGGACCATTCTTCATCAAGAGAGGGACCAAACAGTGTCAAACTACACCAATAACTTTCATACTTTCCACACAAATGTCGGTATCAAGGACTCTGAGCTGCACCTGGTACTAAAATTATTAGAATTTGAATTCCATTAATATCTTCAAGCAGAGAGTTCTAACTATGTTGCAGTAATTGAATGGAGAATGAACATACAAACTAAGCAAAACAAACCACACATGAAATGGACAAGTATTGCTCAGGAATTTATAGTATATTCATCATAATAATATCTGATGTACAATAGATTACAAGTAGGTAGAATTCGAAAGTATGAGTAATGAATTCGAATCCTCCAAGTGGATAAGACTGTATCTAACTGAATCTCTAACTCAAGGTCTCCCAATTAATATCGGAGTCCAAAAATACAACTCTCCGATGACCAATAACTCCAACTAGTAGTAACAACTAGTTAACTCAGTGCAACTGAGTGTGGTAGGTAGGAAAAGTGCTCCTCCCCATGCAATAGTAGATCTAGCCTAACTGACTGTGCAGTAACTAATTGTAAGTGAGGGATACCTAAGACTAAATAGTGCTAACTCCAACTGAATGAAGTAGGTTGGTGCCGCGACTCCTAGTGGCTCCTAAAATGTAGGGATTGGTCTAGGAGGTTCCCCCACTGATACATGCACATGCAGTAAGTGGCAATTAACCTATAGCATTTTCCCCCACACTTTAATGACTGGTACATGTGGCCCCATTGGGCCATGTGGACCCAATTTCACTACTGGACTCATTTAATTAATTTAAGGTTCCTATGTTAGGCAATAATTAATCTAATAGACATTTCACCAAGGGAGGATTAATAATCCTAACACCCCTGTTGAATCCTAACTTGGAAAACTATGGTCCCTGTTAACAAGGCCATAGGTCACTCAAATACAATCTAGAAGATAAAGAAAAATTATTCTTAGTACAACTGAGGAAGCGGGGGAAAACCTCATGGGAAAAACCCCCCTAAAAAATAAGCAATAAAATAGCAATATGCAAGCTATATTTAGAAGAAAGAAGCTTCCTCCTTAGAAAACTAGCTTGAGCAAAAACACTGGTGCAAATATTGTAGCTCTATGCAGCAGCATGGTCCATCAGTGAACTTCTCAATGTACTTTTGAACTGATGGCTCTGTTTGGTTTTGCAGGATGGTGAAGGTAGGGAATGATCAAATCTCTGCTTCTATGGGCCATGTAGCTGATCATTCACCATCATCAAGTAGCACCGACCTAGAAATTTGATGCACCATTCTATGAGGGATAGTGTAACATGCTCATTCTGATACTGGGACCTAGTTCTTCTTCTGTCTTCTGGAACTCCAACACCAATTCCACCTGCATCAAGAAGCTTTTGAGCCCATCTGGGTTTAGGCTCATGATTAGGAATTGGCACTAGATCTGGATCTAGAATCTCTTGAGATTCAATCTCAATAATAGGATCATGTTGTATGTGATCTTCTTCATCTGAATCTGAAACCTGTAACACATAATCATCATCATAAAAAATAGTAGGAGAAATAGTTATACCTTCATGTGCTGCTGGAGGAGTATCATGCAACTGATCTTCTTCGAACTGGACACTTCTTTCAATGAGGCATCTTCTCATAGAAACCTCCATCATTTTGTAAGCTTTTGCATCATCTGCATATCCTAGCAGAATGCATTCACTACTTTGGGCTCGAAAGGCCTTTCTCTTGTCAAGTGGTACCCTGGCCCAAGATTTGGAACCAAAAACTCTTAGATGAGAGACATTGGGCTTATACCTATGCAGTGCTTCGAATGGTGCAACCCTAACCACTAACTTGTGGGGCACCCTATTCTGCAAATATGAAGCATAGTTTACTACTTCAGCCCAAAGAGAAGGACGTAAATGCTTGCCATGGAGAAGGCATGTTGCCATCTCTTTCAATGATATGTTCTTCCTCTCAGCCACACCATTTTGATGTGGTGTGTATGGAACTGAGTGTTCCATTCGAATCCCCTTCGATTCACAGAAATTCCGGAAATCTCATTTTACATATTCTCCTCCTCCATCGGATCTTATTGACTTGATATTCTTATTGAAACTTTTCTCAATCAAAGCTTTAAAACTTTTAAAAATCTAAAAAACTTCTGATTTTTGTTTGTTGAAGTAGATCCAACAGTACCTAGAACAATCATCAATAAAGGTCAGGAAATACCTGCAACAATTAATGGAGTTTGTGGGCATAAGTCCAGCTACATGACTGTGTATCAAATCAAGTGTAGAGATAGCTCTGTGAACCTTCCCAACATCATAATTCTTTTCTGGATGCTTACCTACCAAGCACCCAACACATACTCCATCGAAAGTTTGGATGGAGGGAAAAGCTTCAACCATGTTATCATTGTGGAGCTGCTTCAGATATTTGAAATTGAGATTGCCAAATCTCTCATGCCAAATTTTGTTGGTGTTGTTATCATCAGACAATAAAGCTGTAGGAGGTGAAACAGGTAAGAAATGTGAAAACTCATAAGCTTTGTTAGAGTGACTTGCAATACCTTTCGCTACAAGCCTTCCAGTGGTTTTTTTCTATAATCTCAACTAAGTCTTAGTCGAATGTGACCCTCTTGGGAGAGCTTGTATGGGTCATCTAGTAAACAAATTACATGTTAGCAGCAAGGGAGGGCACATATAAGACATTTTTGAACTCACCATGCTTCAGTATCACTGAGCCCCTTCCTTCTACTAGAATCTAGGAATCATCTCCCATGTGAATATTAGGCCCCTTTGATAGTGAAAGAGTAGAGAAGGATTTTTTGGAGGAAACCATGTGGTTGGAGGCTCTATAATATATAATGTATGCTGAGGATGGAGAAAGAGTTGCTTTCAAATCATGAAACCTTTCGGCATCCTCTGTCGGTGCATCTTCATCAAGATTCTTTGCTCTTGGAGGAGCAATATTGTGCTTCTTGAGAAGAGTGGACATCTCATACAGTTGCGTCCTCTTACAATGTTCTTCAAGATGGTACCCATTTTCACAATACGGACATAACTTCTTTTCAAATTTATTCTTCTTATAGTCAGAGGCCCCTTCGGAAGCTTGTTGATTTGGTTTAGGCTCCGAATCAACTACCTTTGGCTCCTTCTTCTTTGATTTCCCCTTTGCTGGTGCTTTGGAGGAATCAGTAACCAATAGAGATTGATCTTTGGAATTCTAGATGACTCCCATTCAAATCAATTTGTCTTGTTCTTTGATTAAGGACTCGGAGAATGAATCTAAAGAAGGAAGTTTCCATTCAGGAAATCTTTCCCGCTTGGAATGAAACATAGAGACATATATAGAGTACTTGGGAACTATTTTTCTGAGTATGGAAAGGACATTCTGCTCATCCTTCCTCTCTATCCCGCACTATCTGCATTGGATCACTAGAGACTTGAATTTTGAGAAGAATTGCTCAATTGTATCGAAACTGATGGGATGTAAATATACCAACTCATTCTCCAGAATGTGTTTCCGAAGCTCATCTTGTTTGTTAAACAAGCTATCAGGATTCTCCTAGGATTATCTAGGAGTCCTTAATCCTTCCAGATGGAAGAGGAGATATCTGGAAATATAAGTACATATGTTATCAAGAATATTGCACCTTCTGCGGACATAAGTTGTTTCTTTGGTCTGAATGGTTCAAATCCAGAATAAATGAGTGAACGACATAGGATGAAGACCTTCCCTGAATGCTATAGACACCTGGAATACTGCTTCAATTATGAATCTGTGTACCTACAAACATATCAAACATACAAGAACATCAAAGCTACTAGAACATCATCTACATATCCATGCTAGTGACTAAGGAATCTAGCAACATATACATGTGAAATCAAAACAACAGAAATTTGGGATGGAAATCAGCTTTGCATTAAGAATGTATGGAGAAGATTACAACTATTTCCTTAGTGTTGAAAAGCTCCTCCACAAGACAAACACTTCATCCCCATAAGCTCCAACATTTCTCTCTATTCTCTCCAATGGTTTGGACTAGGTATTCAATTCAACAACATAACAATACCTCTATAGTTCTCCTCCTCAACTATGGATATGAGCTTGTATTTATAAGGCTCAATGGATAGGGATAGTTGAGAGAATGGTGGGTGAGGTGGCTCCAAGATCCTATCAAGGGGGATCTCGAGCTCAAACTAACCCATAATGATAGGGATAAGGGAGGACACAAGGCTCAAGTTCTAGAAGCCTCAAGAAACTTCTCTTTGTCCAATTTTACCCAGGGTACCGCTTTTGTTCCCTTATGAAAGAGTGGTTTAGATGAGAACCGCTTTAAGAAAAATAATATAGGTGGTGGCACCACTTCTCTATAATAGGATACAGGTGGTGTTGAAGAAGGTACCGATCCTCAGCCACAAGGTAAGCACAGTGCTAGGTTTTTTCAAGTAGAATTGACAAACATAGCAAGTTTCCACTCCAAGTGTTGGGATTAAGGGAAAACATGGAAGTTAAGGATATCATCACATGATGGTGACAGGATTTAGGTATAACAGAATGCCCCCCAAAGCATGAGACTTAGAGGGATATGATAAGAGAGAGCTTTGAGAGAACAAGTTTTCACTTCGAGGTGAAAATTTCAGCTCTGTCAGAGAATGTCATCAAGTAGGCATCTGTAGTACATCAATACTTTTGACTCATAGACAAATGTAACCAACTCATGGCTGCAGACCAATACAAAGAAGATCCATGAGAGGAATAAAAAATCATGGCTACTAGAATACAACGTAGATCAATGTGATAGAGGACTCAAACTTGGCCATAGCTACTGGACATACAACGTAGATCTATGTCATACAGACACAAATTTAAGCATATCCATGACCATACAAATGTGGATCCATGCTAGATATACAAAACTCCATCACAACCCGGGGAAAGCAATGAGCGCTAAGCAACTAACCAGGGTCTTTGTCTCATCTTCCACAAAGTACGATTCTATCCATGTGATTACAATGATCTGAAGTTGAACATGGTAGAAACCACTTGATTACCATCCAATGATGTGAACCATTAACAAGTGCGAGGGAGATCACCATTGATGTCAATGATTCCCAAGTTACCCTAGTACATTCTACCGAGTGTGAATAGATGTTTTGATGTCAAACACCCAGTCGATTCTATCGATCAAAGGTCAATGATGTGAACCCATGTCAAGAGCGAGAGAATCTGTCATTAAGGAATACAGATCTCAAGGTACTAAATTTTGTTTCTAAGACTATTTCCTGGATGATGATTTCATGTCGACGAAAATAATCTCATCGAAGGAGGGCCATGATGAGTCCCACATCGATGAAACAAAACTCAAAACACATTTCTGGAATGATGTGAATGAGGTAACCATAAGACTCACTTAAAAGTACTGACACAAAGATTGTTTTGACTGCAGAGGTAAACTTCTTCAACTTCCCTTTGAACATTGGGCGACACGACAAAAGACTTGGCAGCATGACTAAACCAGACAAACACACAGTACGACGGTCGACAATGCATTCTTTTGAAAGACTCAAAGGAGTGACATGACTCATGAAAGTGGATCGTCATGGAAATCAGCTGAATACCCAAGTGACTGAAATGATATGCAAATAAGTGTTGTGTTCAAAGCTAACGACAAAATACTACCATTTATTTTCAAAAGGACTCCCTTCCCATTTTCCCCATCATGGTTGATAAGTTCCTCTTTTCAATTTTCCAAGTTCAAAGAGGGTAACAAATACTCGTTATAGCTCATCGGAAGACAAGTCCAAACTCATATGTTTTATGAACCTGAGAGAGGATGGGTTCGCTCCCAAAAGAGGGTCTCTCAATGTTTAATTTAACGAGTCCAATGAAAGAAAACTCGGTATCGTTCATGTTTAGAGAGTCTGAACGACCATGGAAGAAGACTCCATAGGGTCATTTTTTGTAAGATAGTTCACCTGAACAGAAAAAGTGATAACCTACCGTCAGATGAATGACTCTTCAAATTCTTTAACGAGCATGAAGAAGACAATATCACTCAACAATCTTTTCCTATTTAAGGAGCCCAAAAAGAGTTTAAAGAAGAATCGACTAGGTCTCTTTTCACAATGAGAGATTTTACGAGCCTGAAAAGAATCAGAAACTGACTCGGACCTTTGATGCTAAGTTTCGAGAGTGTGACCAAAGTGTCACAATAAACACTCAAAATAATTTTTCTGTTTTATGGTAGTATGTAAAGTAAAAAACGAACTCCCAAAACTTTACTGCTACCGCTCTTCTATCCTGCAATGACTCGAAAAACAAGTGTTAAATGCTCCAATAACTGACATTAATGGATTATGACTGATATATTTTGAGTAATAAATTATTTTAAAACAAAACTATAGCATGTCAAACCCTAAAATGTATATAAAAGTCATGTAAATAGTAAAAAATCAAAACATTTTACCATTTACCCATAGTGGAGAGCCTTTGGAGCATTTTCTTGGCCATATTTTCAGTCGCTAATATCAGGAGCATCCACTGTCGGATTCATGCACTGCCAGTTCCAGGTAATATCCTAGACCCTACTCTTTCATTTCATGCCTTCAATTTTGATTTTTGGTGTTGTTTTGGGTTTATGTGGCGAGCCCTAAAACCATGGAAGCAGACACCGCTCTTATCCCTTTCGAGATAAGCGGTACCCCGCTCGAACCACATTGAAAACACTATGCACAGGTGGTGTCGTCCATGGATCAATATAAATGTATGCACAAGAAATATTAGCTCATTTGTGTTGATTTGAATGATTGGGAATGCATCTAATTAGTCTTGTGATGGTTTTTGACAGGTTCTTATTCATAAAAAATGGTCATATGGAAAGAGAGGAAACATGACAATGATGATGCCTTTTCCAAACGAAACATGGGTTGCATAGATGTGTTGAGAGACTGCGGACTCTTAAATTTCTTCCACGCACCTAGTATGGTATCGCATGAGAAACTACTAGAGCATATACTCCGGATGTGGAATCCGGAGCAACAATATTTCGAGGTTGGTACTCACAGGCCTTTCAAGACGGGGTGCTCCCATCTCTTTGACTGGTTCCCATGGGGGGGACATTACTACTTAGGAGTTGATAGACCGCCACTGCATTCCTGGGACCAGGACATCGGGGAAGAAAATTCCCATAAAAGCGGTGGTGGATGTCCCTCTATGGACCATGTTGTTTACCATGCAGAGAGTGATAGGAAGCCAAGGGGTACACCAGGCATCTAGAGCACATATGCTCTACGCCATAGAGGCCATGGCACCTACAGTATTCAACTGGGTGGAAGCTCTACTTCCAATCTTCGAGGATTAGCTGACCAAGTGTCGGCAGGGGGAGATGAAGCAATTTGGTTTTGGTTCCATTCTAGCTTGCTTCTTTTTCGAGTGGGTTCCACAGATGAGACCCTAGGTGGTATTTATAGAGTTGAGGGCACGGGACTCTCGCATGCAGAGGTGGGTCTGGATTATGGCCTATATTGGAGCAAGTAGAGGCAAGGTAAAGTTTGGTGACCTGTTATTTCAATGGTTGAGAGATCAGCTCCTCATGGTGGAGGACTATGCATATGTAGGCACTGACTTCAGTGGTGACCCTGACCTATCGCTCCACCTGGTGGGCAATGGGGTGATATCGGTAAGAAACAAAAGACCCTAAAATGGAAATAGTGTTTTTATGTTTTTGATGTTTTATATTTTTTATGTTTAGTAACGAGACTCGAATGTTTTCATGTAGACGTAGAAGCAGCACGACCTAGGGAGCCTCCCCACTGGATAGGCGAGCCGGAGCTTGTTTTGTCCCACAGGGCGACGATGTGACAGGGGAGTTAGAGGAGAACCTGGAGAGGTTGACTCTAGACATCCTAGATGCCTCGATCGATGACCTCCCACTGAGGTATTAGAGGCCTACAGTGGGAATACCAGGTCATTTTAGCAGACTACTACATAGAGTATCCCGGGAAGTGATGTGTTACGACAAGCATCATTAGACGATGAATGCATGATGTATCCACTGAAAGCTGATAGCTTCAGTACTTTTGTATGATGATTTTTTACCTGAAATCCTACACGCTTTAGATGAGGTCTCATGGCCTATTTTTTGTAAAACTTGTTCATATATATACATACAGACTTCTACTTGGTGTTTATATGTCTCAAATGGTGAATGTATTTTACATGGGTTTTATGTGTCTTTTATAGTTTGTTTACAATGAACCATGTTTGATTTTCATGTCATGAATGGGAAATATGCCAATATAGGATGTAATTAGCCAATGAGTCAGCAACTACATTATGTTCCCTAGGGATATGCCTATAGGTGATAGTTTCAAATGAGATTTATAAGAAACGTACCCTCCAGAAGAGATGGAGAAGCACAGGATTTCTAATGGTATAGACATGGTTTAGATGACAAACCACAAGTTGTGATTCCATCAAGACTACCAAGTTGCGAACATCTTGGGAGGTAGCTTCAGGTTAGAAGACCTATGACTGCTCGATACTCGGAGATATTGTTGGTAGCGGGACCAATACAAACTGCTCCTGAACTGACCAAATCATAAGCTGGGGAATAGAGAACCCAAGCAGCTGAGGCAAGATACAAGGTGTGGCGACAAGCACCATCAGTGAAGCCGTAGAAATCCATCCGATCTGCATGACCAAAACATGGTATAAACAGATACATACACTAAACTCAAAACCATATTGAAAATACTTATGCACACTGAAAGTCAAGTAATATGCATATATACAAGATACTATCCAAGAGAGATCTAGGCATAGTACCTCTTCAAGTACAACCCATTGCGAGGTTGTCCTAAGGGGATTCCATCATATTCCATGAGCTCATAGGCCCCTTTCTCTAAAACTTTGGAAATAACGAAAGGACTGTACCACATGGATTCGAACTTTCCTTTCCCTAGTTTGTGATATCTCTGATCATAACTAAAAACTAGGTCACCCTCGTTAAAGGCACAAGGTTGGACAGACTTGTCATACTGCACCTTGACGTGTTTCTTGTGTGCCTCATTAGCCAAGGCAGCATCTCTTCTAGTTTCTTCAAGGTTGTTGAAGTATAAAAATCTCTCTTCCTCTGCAGAAGTTTCTAGGAGAGTCATGTGGTTCTTTCATGTATCTAGAAACAACACTCACAACATATCATATATCTGGTATCGAATGTGTGAGGTATTGTAAACTCCCAATGAGATGTATGTAGTGAGTCCTATTAACCAATGGTGTAGAACCACCTTATTCTAGCCTGATGCCAGATGGGAAGGGAAAGGGGGATTCTTTACAATCTTCTATATGGAATATTTTAAGTAAATATGGTCAGTATCTAGACTTTGAAATCATGATTCATGAAGTCTTTTGACTTACTTCAAGACCAATGAATTGTTTCAACAGTCCTAGATCAGTCATAGCGAATGCTTTACTCAAAGATTACTCGATGTTGCTCAGTCTAGCAGCAGAGCTGCTAGTGATGAGCAATTCATCCACATATAGAAAAATCAACAATAATGAATCCCCTTTCTACTGCATGTGGACATTGCAGTCAGATTTGCATCTCTCAAAATTCTGTGACATGAGAAAGGAATCCATTTTAGAGTACCATGCCCTTGGGTCTTGTTTGAGCTCATAGAGAGATTTTCTTAGTTTTCATATTAAGGATGAGTCTTCAATGTACCCCTTGGGTTGTCTCATATAGATCTTCTCTTTTAGGTCACCATGGAGGAAGGAACTCTTCACTTCCATGTGATGTATCTCCCACCTCTTTGAAGTTGCAACTTCCAAGACTAGCCTAATGGATTCCATTCTTGCAACATGAGAAAATGTCTCATGCACTCTAATCCATGGAATTATGAGTATCCTTTTTCCACCAACAGAGCCTTGTAATTAGTTGTGGTTCCATTCGTGGCTAGCTTGGTCTTGTAGACCCATTTGCACTAGAATAACTTCCTCCCATGAGTAAAAGTAATAAGCTCCCAGGTCTGGCTGTCTTGTAGCAAACCAAATTCCTCATCCATAGGTGCTTGCCATCTTGGATCATGACAAGCCTATTTGAATGATTGACAATCTGATCCCATCATTAGTAAACACCTCTCTAGGAGAAGTGGATCAATATGGGAGAGTGCAACATATTCATTCTGATACTGGGACCTCATTCTTCTTTTATCATGTCGATCCCCAACAACATTCCCATCTACTTGAATGAGCTTCTCAACCCATTTAGGATTTCTATTTGGAATAGAAGTTGGATCTAGATCTAGATGATCTTGAGGTTCAATCTCAATACCAAGATCATGTTGATCTAGTTCCTCATCTTTTGAATCTGAAACATTAGACTGCAAATGGAGATGAAAGAGAGTTTGTACCTTCCCTTTCGAATGCTTGAGGTTGTTCTGAATATGAGTATGGTAGAAAGTGTGAAAATGCATATTCTTTGGAGGCATGGATTACAACACCCTTCACTATAATATTCCCAGTTGAAAAATATGAGATCTCCACTGAGTCGGTAGCAAATACAACTTGCTTTGGTGGGCTAGTATGTCGCATCCGATATACAGATAACAAATATGTTGCAAGAGAGGGCACACAAAGTACATTTTTGAACCCTCCATGCTAGATTTTAATGCAACCTCTCCCAAAATTTGGGATCTGAGAATCATCTCCCATATCAATGTTAGGCCCTTCTAAAAGATCCATAGTGGTGAAGTATTCTTTGTAGGAAACCATGTGGTTAGATGCTCCTAAAGCAATCAGATAGTCCTTTGACCGAGTGATACTTTCTTTCAAGGCATGGCATCTCTTATGCTCTTCTATTTATTTCCAGATTCAGACTTCTTTTCTCCTCATGGAAGTGAAATAATGTTTTGTTCAAGGATTTTTTGCATCTATTCAATGGTCTTCTTCATGCACCGACTCTCTAGATGAAATCCTCTCATACAATAGGGACATTTAGCTTTCTCAAATTTCTTCTTCTTCTTCAAACCTGAGGCTCCATCAGAAGATTTTAGATTCTCCTTTGGCTTTGAATCAGTATTTCTAGTCTTCTTCCCCCTTTGATTCCCTCTTGGTTGCAAATTCATAGAATCTCCGGCTAAGACGACCTGATTTTTGGAGGTTTGAAACACTCCCATTTGAATCAATTTGACCTTCTCTTGGATCAATGACTATGTAAAATAATCTAGAGAAGTCATTTTCAAATTTGGAATGGAAACTGTTCTTGAATGGAAAGTAGAGACAAAGATTGAAAAATTTGAGCCAAGCTTGCTCATAATTGAAAGCATAAGCTACTCATCTTTCCTCTCTAGCCCACATTGTTTTCATTGCAAAACAAGTGATTTGTACTTCTAAAAGAATTGTTGAATAGTCTCGAAACTGCTCAACTAGAGTGCAATGAGCTCATTCTCCAAAATATGTCCTCTTAGCTCATCCTGTTATCCAAACAATTATTCGATCTTGTCCCATACTTCCTTTGGAGTTTTGAGTCCCTCAAGATGGAACAACAACTCCCCGGAAATGTGGATGCACATGAAGCCAAAGGCTTCATCTAGTCGATTCATAAACTTGGATTTATCAACATACTGTTGGGGCTCAACTTCTCTTCCGATTGTCATCCTATAAAGTCCCTTTCTTCCCAAGGATATCTGCATATCTTTCCTTCAATAAATGTGTTATCTCCTCAAATAAAATAGTCAAGTGTGTTTATTTTAGGTGATAGGAAGTCATTAAAAAATAAATTTCTCAATTTATTTTGGCTAATTTTTTAGAGCTTTAGGTACGTAATAAAGTTTGAAAAACATTGGATTTTGTTTTTTCTTCAAAAAGGTTAAAAATCAGGTTTCGGTGTCTTAGGCGGACATTTCAACTATTCATTAGCCACTGAAATCCTAGCTTTCGGCAGCTAAAATGTAAAATTCAGGGCTATCTTAGCCACCGAAATCGCAGGTTTTTCAAACGATAAACTGCCTTGGGAAAATTAAATTTTCTCAGCCACGGAGAGGTCTTTTTACACGATCAAATAGTCGATTGACAACTACACATCCTCATATTTCCAATGCTACTTTCATATATTCATTTATATCTCAAGAAGGCAGTCAAAATTCCCCCGCAAGATGAGGAAACGTTTTCAGGAAAGGGGCGTTTTTACTGTGCTGAGTCATCATTTTCAAATGATGATCCTGGGCGACTGGAGGATAATTTTGAGAAATAGTCAAAGGATTGGTTCCTAAAATATCAAATAAAAATAACCTCTCTCCATTTTCCTATAGGTGTCACATATTGGGAGAATAGAATCCATCTCTGAGCCTTAAATTTCAAATCTCAGAATTCCCCTTTTTGACACATGTTTTTGAAATACATATGTCGGGAAAATGAAAACGAATATCAAATAACTGAGAAATTTGTTTTCTCATAACAAACCCAAAAACAATAACCTCTCTCATTTTTCCTACAGGGGTCACAGATTTGGAGAATCAAATCCATCTCTGAGCCCTAAATTTCAGATCTCAGATTCCCCTGTTTGACATATGTTTTTGAAATACAGATGTTGGGAAAATGAAAATGAATATTAAAGAACTAAGAGATTTTTTTTCTTATAAAAAACCCATATACAAAAACCTCTCCATTTTCCAAAATATGTTTTGATTTGAGAGATATAAGTCAATATTGGAGCAGCATATTTCTAGAAATTTCTGCATTTTCCAGCCACCTCACAAATTCGGATTTGAGATAGGAAAAGATGTTATCAAACCCATCTTTTGTTGATATTGAAACTGATTTGTAAAGCTTATTTAATATCATTGAATAATCCTTGTAAAGGGTTCAACGTTTGGAGACTTTTTCATATTTTCTAAGCTCAAGCTTCTGATTTTCAGATTATTAATACAAGCTTCTTTTGTCATTGCTTGTTCATATCTTCATCTTCTTGTCTATTCTATACTTGCACCTAAATGTCAAATTCATGTTAATTTTGTTTTTCTGATGTTTGATAACTGTCAACTTGTCAACACATCAATAAACTAGAATTTGCAAGTACTTTACTTGGTTTATCTGGCCATTCATATATACTTTGTGTTTATGTTTTCTGCTAGTAAATTAAGTGTTCTTTGTACATTCATTTATTTACAACTCTCTGAATAGTGATCGTTAAAATCCTTGTCAATCTGGTTGTGTTTATTCATGTCTTGAGTGAGTGAGGTTTGATTTAGTCATTTGACTTGATCCATTTGAGTGAATCATTAAGATAAAATTAAGTTACCAAGCATCTTCGAGTTACAGCCTAGAAGAGTTTCCTGGAGTGTTAACAAAATGGCGCCGTTGTCAGGGAGAGGAGATTGAAGCTCAGCTTCCCTGGGAGACGACATAGTTCCAACTTTGATGATAGACAAAGCCTAGATATTATTTTGGTTGTAATCATCTATCTGACGACTCCATGAAGGACTGATTTAGTGGCGATTCCATTGTTCAGAAATCTATTGGCAATTCCACTGGTATGAAATGAACCAGATCTTAGCAAAGAAGTATGCTTTCTATGATTTTTCAAAGATTGTTAGTTTTCCTAATCCAATGCCTAGTAGAGATGAATGGGAACGTAGTATTCCCATATTTCGAGGAGAATATTGGGAAGTACCAGCTGAACATTTGTTGTATTTTCATGATTGCATTCATCGGTTGCAAATTGTGCATGAAGATGTTTAGATTAAATTGTTTGGCTATTCATTAGAGGGGATTGCTCATGATTGGTACCAGTCTCTTCATCTTTCCAGTATCATCTCTTTGGCAAATTTTCATGCTGCCTTTCATTTGTTTTGCAAAGGAATATCTTCATTTGGTCTTTTATATCCCAAATGTTGTCATGAATTCAATTTATTGAATAAAGAACTAAACATTCATGACGATTATGCTGCATTAGGGGACACCTCTTATTGTGACCAATATATTAATGAATTTCAGGATGATAACCTTAGTATAGATGCTTTTTACATTGTATCAAATGCATCCACTGACTTAGGTTGTTATGAAGATGAGATGGTCCCCTTTCGAAACTTGAAAGATAAGGAGCAGAAAGGTTCAGATCAGCAATTGAGTTTGCATTTTCCGTTGACAAAGGTTGAGCAGTCCACATTCAGCATTAACATCAGTGAACGAAAATATCAGTAGCATAAAGAGGTATTTCCTATTGGCTTTTATGATCCTATTGCAAACTATTTGGAATCCATGAACAACATAGATATTAAAAAATTTATGTCAGATGAAAGCTAGATTTATCATCTGTTCAAACCACTTTTCTATTGGATATACATTCCTTTATTTTTGGGGTCAAGATCAAGGATAAGTTTAGCAGATCAGTTTTTGACATGGCTTCATTGGAAGCATGATGTCACTTGATAAGAATCCTTTACTAATTAGAATTAGGAGTAGGAAAGAGAATAAGATCTTTATATGAGCAAGTAGACTTTTCCTGTTATTGGTTGTTGAATAAGCAGGACAGGCTACATGCATGCTACATGTTTGCAGGGGATCAGTTGTAAAGGAAACTCTTGAAAGGTGTTCAAAATAAGATTACACTGCTGACTCCATGCCCAATGGAACACTAGACTAGGTTCTGTATTTTTTTGCGCAGGAAATGCATCAGATATGTGGTTCTTGGAACCTCACAAGGAGGATTCCATCCCCGAGTAAGAGCCAGANGTGATAGGAAGTCATTGAAAAATAAATTTCTAAATTTATTTTGGCTCATTTTTTAGAGCTTTAGGTATGTAATAAAGTTTGAAAAACATTGGATTTTGTATTTTATTCAAAAAGGTTAAAAATCAGGTTTTAGTGGCTTAGGCAGACATTTCAACTGTTAATTAGCCACTGAAAGCCTAGTTTTCAGCAACTTAAATGTAAAATTCAGGGCTATCTTAGCCACCGAAATCATAGATTTTTC
Organism: Pseudotsuga menziesii; assembly: GCA_001517045.1. Taxonomy (NCBI): domain Eukaryota; kingdom Viridiplantae; phylum Streptophyta; class Pinopsida; order Pinales; family Pinaceae; genus Pseudotsuga; species Pseudotsuga menziesii. The sequence continues at coordinate 57,291 of LPNX010574658.1, read as the reverse complement.
AAACGATAAACTGACTTGGGAAAACTAAATTTTATCAACCATGGAGAGGTCGTTTTACAGGCTCAAATAATCAATTGACAACTAGAAATCCTCATGTTTCCAATGGTACTTTCATATCCGCATTTATATCTCAGGAAGATAGTCAAAAGTCCCCCACAAGATGAGGCAACGTTTTCAGGAATGTGGCATTTTTACTATGCTGAGTCATCATTTTCAAATGATGATCCTTGATGACTGGAGGATCATTTTGAGAAACGGTCAAATTATTTTGTGGAAAAAATGTCAAATAACAATAACCTCTCTCAATTTTCCTACATGTGTCACATATTGGGAGAATCAAATCCATCTCTGAGCCCTAAATTTCAGATCTCAGAATTTCCCTGTTTGACACATGTTTTTGAAATACAAATGTCAGGAAAATGAAAATGAATCTCAAATAACTGAGAGAATTTTTCCTCATAGCAAACCAAAAAACAATAAAATCTCTCAGTTTTCCTACAGGTGTCACATATTGGGAGAATCGAATCCATCTCTGAGACCTAAATTTCATATCTTTGATTCCCCTTTTGACACATGTTTCTGAAATATAGATGTTGAGAAAATGAAAGTGAATATCAAAGAACTGAGAGAGTTTTTTTCTCATAAAAACCCAATCTACAAAAACCTCTCTCCGTTTTCCAAAATATGTTTTTATTTGAGAGATATAGGTCAATATCGGAGCAGCATATCTCCAGAAATTTCTGCATTTTCCAGCCACCCCACAAATTCGGATTTGAGATAGGAAAAGAGGTTATCAGATCCATAGTTTGAGGAGACTTTTTCATATTTTGTAAGCTCAATCTTCTCATTTTCAGATCAGTAATACAAGCTTCTTTTGCCAATACTTGTTCAGATATTCATCTTCTTGTCTATTCTATACTTGCACCTAAATGTCAAATTCATGTTAATTCTATTTGTCTAATGTTTGATAACTGTCAACTTGTCAACGCATCCATAAACTAGAATTTTCAAGTACTTTACTTGGTTTATCTGTCCATTCATATATACTTTGTGTGTATGTTTTCTGCTAGTAAATTAAGTGTTCTTCATACATTCATTTATTTACAACTCTTTGAACAGTGATAGTTAAAATCCTTATCAATCTGGTTGTGTTTGTGCATGTCTTGAGTGAGTGAGGTTTGATTTAGTCATATGAATTGATCCATTTAAGTTACAGACTAGAAGAGTTTCCTGGAGTGCTAACACAATGTAATTGAAGTGTGTAAGGATCCTGGGTGTAAGAGCAGAAGAATTCTCCTTTTCACTATATGATGATCAGTCAAATATTCAAGATCTACATAGGTACCTACAAAAAATCACCGCAAAACCAATCCAATTCACAATCATATGTCATTTCAAGCCCTTCCTCCTTGACATGTGCATTTTTTCAGACTCTGCCACACCTAGATAGACTTCTCTGGACATAATCCATAAGGAGCAGTGCAATGACTCTAAGAATTATGTGGAAACTCAGCTGCTTCTGGTGCAAGCATGGAGGTTTCTAAGGTTTGAGTTTAGTCTGAACAAGGCTCTAATACCATGTTAAATTTGTGAACCATATATATACAGAAAAATATGAGAGCTATAGGAAAGGAATTATGTAGTGGAATAATTAGGATCAATGTACACTGAGCAAAGAATTCATGATAGAAATTTCATATTAATCGGACAAGAATTGCTCAGATAATCACAACATTAATATCCATTAATTAATTAATAATACAATGATTATACAATAAATATAATTCGAATACTACGGTTAGGATTCGAATATACTAGCTCAAGTTGGCTATTTAGCTAAATCATTGTGGAAAAATCATAGCTAGAGATCACTAGTCTAACTCTAGATGAGTAAATCAGTCTAGAATATGTTAACTGATGAGGTAGGTGGATAAAAGGTGTCACATTCCCTTGAATCATGCAAAACTGGCGCTAAGCTAACTGATAGTGATCTAATTGAATGTAATTGTAGGAAAACTCAACATAACTGCTTACCTATCAAGGTCTACTAAAGGAGACTACTGGTGGCACTCAGAGAGGGATCCTAAAATGTAGGGATTTCTCCCACTGGCACATAAACTCATGCATGCAGATGCAGTAAGTGGAAAATAACCCCTATGTGTGTCCCTCACACTCTAGTACAGTAATAATAACCTCCTAATCTAGGGAAATTAACCAAATAGACTATATTGGACAAAGGAGGATTAATTAAAACTAACAATCCTTTCCTTGTCTTGTGTTCTATGGGTTGGGGTTTCCCTTACCTTGCTTATGCGATGGATTCAAAGGTCCAAAGTCTCACTTGTTATTTTATCGAAATTTCTCTTCTATTTTGACAACATACAGATAATCATATCCAATGGAAGAGATGTCTAGGAAGTCCATCTCGGTTCGGATGTACCAATGTAGGCCACTGTGATATTTTAGTATTAGGTGCCTCTCAGGGTCCTTGATACCCATCTTTATGGGCAAGGTATGAAAGTTGTTGGTTTACTCTGACACCATTTGGTCCCTCTCTTGACGTGGAATGGTCCATTTTGTGTACTACTCATCATAGTTTCCCATAGGGTAATACTGTTCCTTGACAACATCTATGAAAGAGGCCCAAGTTGCATTGGACTCAAACATTCTAGACTCTTCTGATGAGTTTTTCTCCCAATAAATTTCCCACCAATTTTTAACATGGGGGGCGACCTTGAGGAATGCAAAGGTGATATTTTCTCTGTAAGAAACATTGTGGACATAGAAATACCATCATAGAACATTCAACCACTTATCTAGTGCATAGACATCGATTTGGACTTCAAATAAAGTAATATGGAAGTTAACTTATACCTTGAATGTGGTTGCATCTCCGAAACGGTTGCTCGTTGAAGGTGCATTCACTACTGTCGGCATTCGTTGAAGGATCTGGGAGAAACTACCCATCATCTCGTTCCTCTATCACACAAGGGATTCTTCAAGTAACGACTTGATAATATATCATGCTCAGTCGTATCTCTTTTCTTCCACCATGGGAGGTCGCTTGGGGTAGAGAGAGTGGTCTTTCCCAAGTGAAACTAGTTCAAGACCCAACTCTCTATACCCTAACCTAATCAGGGACATGCACGGAGAAATAATCAAAGACCAGATTGCTTTGATACCACTGATTTAGATTTATGTGTGAACAAAATGAAAGGATATATATAGAACCATAAACACAAACACACTACAATGAAAATAGAGATACAATAAACACATATTCTATTAACTGGCGGAAATAGAACAAACTGTAACTACACATCTAAAATAGTGGTAGCTATCTCTTAGAAGAGATGTGGCTGCTACGCTCATCCATGCCAAGATAAATTTCAAAATGAGGCCAAATGGGCCTATTTATAATAACCATGAGGTTTATAACCCTAAAGTTCTGAAACATAACCCTATAATATGAACCGTCATAAAGTTTGTGGCCCCAAGGTGGTTAGTTGAACATTCAACTTCTCGAGGTCATAACTTATGCCTATGATCTCTGATTTGGGTGCTTGATTTCCTATTATAAAGGTCTATCCGAGATTTACATATTTTGGCTGGGCCAAATTCATGTTTTTAGAAATCGTTACCCCACCCCCACAAACCACCAAAAAATGTTGTTTATGGCCTCAAAATGGCCCCAAAAGTTTGGGGCCCAAAAAACCGTAGAAAAATAATTAGGAAATTGCCGAAATGGACAATTGTTTTGATCCAGTGGAATAGGTGGGTGTCCAATAATCTCCATATGGATAAAAATAAGTATAGCATACTGTAAGAATCAATTTGCATGTGAATTAATGAATGGATTGATTAGAGATTATTTATATAAAGTGTTGGATGGAGTCATCGATTACAAAGATAGAATTTACTTTGTACCGGATCAGAATTGAGGAAGAATTTTTCGGAGGCTTCCATGATTCACCTCTAGCTGGGCCTCTTGGTTATATGAATACTTATCTTAATATCAAGGAGAGGTTATATTTGAAGGAACTCTGTTTTTCTAATTGTAACTTCAGAATATATTCTGATGTATACTTTCATTGTATGTTGTTGTACCCCCATCAAGGATGTGTTTCCCTCATTTTGGGACATCATTATTGTACATGGACCTTGAGGTACAACCTCCATTGTAAGTTGGGGTAATAATCCCTAGTATAATATAATGAAATGGATTTTTGGTGTCTCCCTAGGAGAAGTCGGGCATGTTAGGTTTAGAGGTTGGTTCAATCATCTTTTAGGTTAGTCACTTGAAGGGTATAAATAGGGAGGCTCCCTCCCTCATTTATACACACACTCAGTCACTTAAGTTCGCATGGGGAGAGATATAAGGACAAGTAGGAGAGATACAGAGCTACATAAGACTTCTTCTTATTTGGTTTTTTCCATCTTGTGATATTGTCTTAGTGATGGAACTATTCTGAGGAAGTTTGCAGGGTTTTCTCCTTTATGGTTTCCCTGGTGAAAATATTTTTGTCTTGTGTATATGCTCTATCTTATGTATATTGTTGTACTTGTTATTCTTTTAGATAAAGATCATAATCAAGTTAATTATAATGGAAAATATAACATGGTATCAGATCCTCTCTGAAGTAAGGCACTATGCAACAACATAAAATAGGGCTTTCTAGTTCAAGGTCTTCTCTTTACAAATCATCAAGAAAAGAGGGCTAGGATAACTCGCACCAATAGGGCACATATTTTGGTGGAAGCAGAATCATATTTGAATAAGTTTCATTTTTGACCCTCACATAAGTGTTGGGAGAAACTAGGGCATCGATTTTTAGAGGCTTCCCACCTTAGTATTCAGAAAAGGACCTTACTAAGAAACTCACCTCAAGGAGGCGCATATTTCTATCTAGATATATTTTCAAAACTCCAAGTTTGAAAAATTATGGTTTCTCTAACAAACCCTAGGTCATCTAGCTCTAGAACCAGGTCAGACACCTCAAATTGATAAGATCTGAATCTTTTCTATTTCCATTTGAGGTTATCATTTTAAAATCACTCATCATATTGAGGTTAAGGACAAGCTTGGGGGAGCTAATAAATGTATAGCATGGAAGTACAAGATCTTCCTATTCCTTGAAGAGAATGACTTGGATCGGTATATAAGTGAGGAAGTTCCAAAGCCAGAGGGTGATGAGGCTAATTCTACTCATAAGAAGAACTTTGTTAAGTCCAAGAGAATCATTGCATATTCTATTAAGGATCACCTCATCCCTCATGTGTCATACCTGAAGACACCAAAGGAAGTATTTGATGATTTGAAAAATATGTTCGAAGGAAAGAACATAAATCAAAAGATGACATTGAGAAACTAGTTGAAGAATGTGAAGATACAAAACTTAGAGACTATACAGTCCTACTTCACAACGATTTCTCAAATCAAGGAACAACTTGAAGCTGTTGAAGAGAATGTATAATAAGGATATATTACGATGACTATGTTGAATGGCCTCTCAAGATCATGGGATTCATTCATTCAAGGAATTTGTGCAAGAAGGAATTTGATCTCTTTCAATAGACTCCAAGAAGAATGCACACAAGAAGAATATCAACTCATAACAAGAGAAGATAAGTTGGGGGAAACTTGAGATCAAGCTCTCATAGCTCACACCAAAGGGAAATACAGAAAGAAGGACAACCACCATCACAACAAAAATAAGAACAAGAAACAAAAAAAGTGTAGAAGAGATCCTTGCAGTGTTTGATTCTACACTTGCTATGAAAAGGGACACTTTGCAATAAAACTATCCCAAGAAAAAGGAATCCTTCAACAAGAAGAAAAGACACCATGCTCACACCGCTGAAGACAATTAACCAACAAACAAAAGATTCAAAAAAGAGAAGGATGATTTTGATGAAATGGTTTGTTCTAATATTAGCACTCACAGGCACTATCTCACATGGGATAAATGATTAGCTTGTGGATAGTGTGGCATCTAAACATATGATGAGATACAAAGAATCATTTGTCAATATGTCTGAACATGTGTCACCTCACAAGGTTAAACTTGGGGATGATTATCACTACCCCATAAAAGGAATTTAAGAAGCTTCATAAAAATCTAAACTCTAGTAAATATTTGAAGATGAAAGATGTTCTATATGTTCCAGGATTGAAGAAGAATCTTCTATCCATCTCTACACTAGATGCAAAGGGAATGAGAGTTTCATTTGTTGATTGCCAAGTCCTAATGTGGCCTAAAGGAAACACAATCGATGATGCAACAATAATTGGAGAACAAGATGGAGGCTTGTACAAACTGAAGGGACGACCTGAACAAGCATTGGTTCATGAGTCAATAGAACCAAGTGAACTATGGCACTCAAGACTTGCACATGTGCACTATAGAGCACTACCGATTGCAAGAAAAGAAGTCTTGGGACTTCCAGAAATCCAAGCAAAGCATGAAGGAGTTTGCAAAGGATGTGCACAAGGAAAGAATACAAAGAAGAAATTTCCCAGCAGTGAAAGCAAAGCTAAAGGAATACTAGAGATAGTACACTCTGATGTATGCAAGCCAATGTCATATAGATCACTAAGTGGGTATGTGTACTATGTTTCCTTTATGGATGATTTCTCCTGTAATACTTGGATATATTTCTTGAAAGGGAAAAATGAAGTCTTCAGTAAGTTCAAGGAATACAAAGCCTTGGTCGAGAACCACATTGAAAGGACTATCAAGAATCTATGATTAGATAATGACAAAGAATTCACCTTGAAATAATTAAAGGAACTCTGTAGAGAGTATTGGATTAAGAATGCAATTACAAAACAAAAGAACAAAACTATAATGGAAGCGGCAAAATAAATGTTACATGACCAAGATCTTTTGATGTACCTTTGGGAAAAAGAAACAAGGACAATTGTGTATGTACAAAATCATACTCCTCATCGAGTACTTGATAACAAAACTCATGAAGATGCTTTCTAAGGAGGGAAACCAGAAATCAGCCATATCATAATATGTGTTTGTCCAGTGTACATACACATCCCAAAGGAGAAGAGGACCAAGATCTATCCTTCTAGGAGGAAGGAAATATTCATAGGATACAATGATACATCAAAGGCCTACCAAATATACTTCCCAAGATTCAAGATGATCGATATCAGTAGATATGTAACATTTAATGAAGGCTCATAATACTCCAGATCTAGGAAGTTACCAACTGAAGTGGTCAAGGAACCTGAAGGAATGAGAGTCTGAGATGTGGAAATGGAAGAAGCAATTCTAGAATACCATGAAGATCATGACATGTAAGAACCGCAAGACCCTATAGAGACACTTCACGAGAAGGACTCCCACAAGAGGAAACCAAGATGGGAACAAGAGCTAATATAAGAGGTGGAAAGGAATGGAACTCCAGATGGGATGCAAAAAGAAAGGAAAAGACCAAAACCTTACAACAACTATGTGTTGATGTATTTGTAACTTCAAAATGTATTCATCTATGTATCTTATGTCTTGTAACTCGATGTTTATTCTGGGATGTATCTATTATGTAATTGAGTCATGTTGTAATGCCCCGATGTTTCGATCGGGAGGATCTATAATGTAAACAAGTCATGTCAAGTCATAGTGGGTAACCCTCTGATTGTCTAAGGGTTAAAGTCCCCACAGTTTCGAGGCACTAGGGTTATTAGACTCTCCTAGTAGAGGTTGGCCCTAGTAGGGTTTTATTCATGCTGGTATTAGTATAAATAGAGAACTGGAGTCTCTATTTATCACACAACTCATACACACTCAAGTGTAGCGCATAGTTGAGGAAGGAGAAGACATTGGGGCTAGATAAGAAGAGGGATACTACTGTCGGAGATCACTTACTGTTTTGGGATTTTCTATTTTGGTGTTGATTCTATCTCTGAGGAAGTTGTGGGGTTTTCTCCATTTATGGTTTCCTTGAGGAAAAACACTGTGTTCATTGTCTCTTGTGTTTGATTGATGTGCTTGTTATTCTATCAGTTAAAGATCCTAATAATGCTAGCTTAATGTTCAAAAACTAACATGGTATCAGAGCTAACCTTAGAAGAAGACATTGTGCAACTGTAGGAATGAGGGCTTCCTAGTTTGTGGATCTTCCTCCATATATTTTCAACAAAAATAAGGTGGAATAACTCTCCTCCTTAGGGTGCATCTTTCTGTCGAAGCAGAATCCAATTCCGAGGTTTTTCAGTTTTCGACCCAACACTACTGCCAGAAATTAGGGATTTTCACAGAAGAGAAATTTTTCAGTGAGCCCAGGTCTAGATTGATATCCTCCCCAAAATCGAAGTTAGGGATAAATTTCAAGGCATTTGGGTGGACAGAACTCCGGAAAAGCAAAACCCTAATTTGCTCCTAATCCAGTACTACAGGATTTCAGCTCCAAATCCAGATCTGACATCTTAACCTGGTAAGATCTAAATCTTTTGTATTTCCATTTGAGGTTCTTAGTTTAATATGTCTCATCATACCAAGCTTGATGAAAAGCTTGAGGGAGCTAATAACTTCTGAGCCTAGAAGTATAGGATCTCCCTGGTCCTGGAAGAAAATGAGTTAGACTCCTATATCCATGAGGAGGTTCTAGTTCCAGAGGGAGATGAGTCTAAGGCCTTACATAAGAAGAAGATGGTTATGGAAAAGAGGATCATTGCTGATTCTATCAAGGATCACCTTATCCCACGGGTGTCCTCCCTCAAGACACCTAAATCTATGTTTGATGCCCTAACCAAATTGTTTGAAGGGAAAAACATAAACCGGAAGATGACTCTGAGGAATCAACTAAAGAATGTGAAGATCCAAAATGCAGAGACCATCCAGTCTTACTTCACAAGGGTTTCTCAAATCAAGGAACAATTGGAAGCAGTAGATGAAGAAGTGGAGAATGCAGAAATTGTGATGACCACCTTGAATGGTCTCCCCAAGACATGGGACTCTTTCATTCAAGGAATCTGTGCTAGAAAGAATTTAGTCAAGTTCAGCAGACTATGGGAAGAATGTTCTCAAGAAGAAGCTCGGATAGCAGCTCGAGAAGAGAAGATGGGAAGTGAATACCAAGCTCTCACAGTACAATCCAAAAAGTCCAGATCCAGCCATCACAGAAGTAAGTACTCTCATCATAGAAATAACTCTAGAAATCCTAGAGATAGGTCTAAGTACATTTTCTATACATGTGGTGAAAAAGGACACTTTGCTAGACATTGTCCTAAGAACAAAAGTAGCTCTCACAAGAAGAAGGGACACAAGAAAAGACATCATGCTCATGCTACAGAGGATGATGAACCTTCATCAAAGAGAACCAGATATGAAAGTGAAGATTCTTCAAGCGAAGATGAATATGTTTTGATCTCCGCTCTCACAGGTAACATTACTCATGGAAGTGATGATTGGCTTATAGATAGTGGGGCTTCCAAACATATGAATGGATTCAAGGAATCCTTTGTGAAACTCTTAGAAAATGAATCACCTCACAAGGTGAAGCTAGGAGATGGCTACCAATATCCAATAAAAGGTAGTGAGGAATCTTCCTATAAGCTAGACTCTGGAAAGTCTATAACAATGAAGGAAGTGTTGTTTGTGCTAGGACTCAAGAAGAACCTTCTCTCCATATCAGCATTGGATGCAAAAGGAATGAGGGTTGCATTCATAGATGGTTAAGTCATCATGTGGCCAAAAGGAAAGACTATTGATGATGCAATAGTGATTGGTGAACAAGAAGGAGGTTTGTACAAATTGAAGGGCCATCCAAAACAAGATTTGGTCCATGACACAGTAGAGCCAAGTAAACTTTGGCATAGAAGGCTTGCACATGTGCATTACAGAGCACTACCTCTTGCAAGCAAAGCTGTTGAAGATCTTCTAGAAATGCAAGCAAAACATGATGGGGTCTACAAAGGATGTGCGAAGGGAAAGAACACAAAGAAGACATTTTCAAGTAGCGAAAGAAAAGAAAAAGGAATATTGGAAATCATCCACTCCGATGGATGCGGTCCTATGTCATCAAGCTCACTAAGTAGGTATACAAATTATGTTTCTTTTATTGATGAATTTTCTAGGAAGACATGGGTTTACTTCATGAAGAACCAAGATGAAGTATTCAGCAAATTCAAGTAATTCAAATCCTTGATCGAGAACTACACTGAAAAGAAGATCAAGACTTTTTTATTAGATAATGGCAGAGAATTCACTTCAAATTAATTCAAAGAGCTATGTAAAGAATCAAGGATTAAGAGGGAGTTTCCACTCCTTATAATCCTCAATAGAATGGGATTGCGGAACGGAAGAACAGAACTATCATGGAAGCTGCAAGAGATATGCTTCATGATCAAGATCTTCCTATGCATATTTGGGCGGAAGCTACCAGAATAGCGGTGTATGTACAGAACCGTACTCCACATAGAGTACTCAAGAACAAGACTCTTGAAGAAGTCTTCTCCGGAAAGAAACCAGAAGTTAGCCATCTCATAATATTTGGTTGTCCTATGTACATACACATTCCAAAAGAGAAGAGAACAAAATTAGATCCTTCAGGAAATAAGGGTGTATTTGTGGGATACTCTGAAAGCTCGAAGGCTTACAGAATCTATTTCCCAGGATACAAGAAGATTGACATCAGCAGGGATGTGATATTTGATGAAGACACGGCTTACAACAAATCCAGAAAGAGACCTATTGAAGAACCTGAAGAAGCAGAAGCATCCAGAATTCATGACACAACTATGAATGAAGAAATTCAAGAAGAATATCGAGAATTTGAAGAACCACAAAGACATGTAGATCCACCTTTGGAGAAGAATCCTCATAAGAGGAAACCTACTTGGGTACGAGAACTTATCCAAGGTGCAGAAAGATATGGGGCTCCAGAAGAGAATCACAGAGAAAGAAAGAGGACCAGATCTTGCTCCGGGTATGTAGCTTTACTATGTGATTTCATTGACAAAGAACCTTCCAGTTATGAAGAAGCGGCACAACGGAAAGAATGGAAGGATGCTATGATCGAAGAATATCAATCGATCATGAAGAACGATGTTTGGGATGTTGTCCCAAGATCAGAAGGGAAGTCAATTGTAACTTCCAAATGGATCTACAAGATCAAGCATGCTGTAGACGGTAGCATTGAAAAATATAAAGCAAGATTTGTGGCTCAGGGTTTCTCTCAGAAAGAAGGAATATATTATGAAGAAACCTTTGCACCTATAGCCAGATACACTTCCATAAGATCAGTACTAGCTCTGGTTTCAGTGATGAAATGGAAGATACACCAAATGGATATCAAGACTGCTTTCTTGAATGGTGTAGTAGAAGAGGAAGTGTATGTGGAGCAGCCACTCGGTTTTGAGACACATGACAGGGAGTCTCATGTATGCAGATTGAAGAAAGCCATGTATAGTTTGAAACAGGCACCCAAGACTTGGTATGGTAGAATTGACAGCTTTCTATCTAGTTTGGGCTTTACCAAGAGTAAAGCAGATTCCAACCTGTACTACAAGATTGAAGATGGCAACCTAGTGATGCTTCTACTGTATGTAGATGATATGTTTGTAACAGGTATGGATGGGTTGATTGCTGATACGAAGAGAAAGCTTGCTACCGAGTTTGAAATGAAGGACTTGGGTATGATGCATTATTTCCTAGGTATGGAGGTGTGGCAGAGTACGGATGGAATCTTCCTTGGACAAGGGAAGTATGTAGTAGAGATCCTGAAGAGGTTTGGGATGATGGACTGCAAGGCTATGGCCACACCTGTGGAATCAAACCTGAAGCTATTGAGTGATGCTTCATCAGAGTCGGTTGATGCTACTATGTATCATCAGATGATTGGGTCCTTGATGTACCTGACGAACACGAGACCAGACATTTGCTTTGCTGTGAACACTTTGAGCCAGTTCTTGACAAATCTAAGAAATGTTCACTTGATTGCTGCAAAGCATATTCTAAGGTACCTGAGGGGTACAGTTGATTATGGGCTCAAGTATGAGTCGAATCAGAAGATTAACCTGGAGGGTTATGTCGATTCAGATTGGGCAGGCAGTGCCATCGATAGGAAGAGCACTTTAGGATGTTGCTTCAGTATGGGATCAAGTGTGATCTCTTGGTTTAGCAAGAAGCAATCCTGTGTGGCACTGAGTACAGCTGAAGCAGAGTATGTCGTAGCTTGTTTAGCTAGTTGTGAGGTAGTATGGCTATGGAAGCTACTGTCTGATATATTTCATCTCTAGTTGGATGCTACTTGTATACACTGTGACAACCAGAGTTGCGTGAAGTTGTCAGAGAATCCAATGTTCCATGACAAGTCGAAGCATATCGAGATCAAGTATCACTATATCAGGGATATGGTGCAGAGGGGAGCAGTGAAGCTCTAGTATGTTGCTATAGAGGATCAAATAGCTAATGTATTGATGAAGTCATTGGCTAGGCTAAAGTTTGAGTACTTTAGGGAGAATCTTGGTGTTCTCCAAATCGAGGTTTCCTCCAAGAGAAAGTGATGAGACCCATAGCCATTTTGACATGGTGAGAGGATTGGTTCCTTCCATGGTCAGATGTAAGGGCTGAGCCATTCTGTCATGGTGAGAGGATTGGTTCCTTCCATGTCAGATATGAGTGCTGGCCATTCTGTCGAGTAGGACAAATGTAAGGGCAACTGCCATTCTGGGAATGGAGGCACCTGGTCAGTTACCAACAAAACTCATAGAGGGATGTGTTCCCACTTGATCAGATGTAAGGGCTGAACCATTCTGTCATGGTTAAAGGATTAAGTTCCTCACATGTCAGATGTGAGTGTTGGTAATTCTGACGAGTAGGTTAGATGTAAGGGCAACTTCCATTCTAGGAATGGAGGCACCTGGTCAATTACCAGGTAGCTCAGTCTGGGACTGGGGGCCATTATGATGCGATGGTAGGATTAGTTCCTCCATGATCAGATGTGAGTGCATGCCATTTTCGATGCGGTGCTTCATGCATGGTCGGTTTGTAAGTGCAGATCCCTTTCCGATGCGGTGCTTCGTGCATGGTCGGTTTGTAAGTGTTGAGCCCTTTCCGATGCAGTGCTTCATGTATGGTCAGTTTGTAAGTGCTGATCCTTTTCAATGCGGTGATTTCGAGCATGGTTGACTGTAAGTGCTATTCCTTTCTGACAATATGAGGTCAGATGTAAGTGCAGAGCCTTTCCGATGCGGTGTGCTTACACATGGTTGGATATAAGTGCTGAGCCTTTCTGACGAGATGAGGTCAGATGTGAGTGCTAGGCCTTTCTGACAGGATGAGTTTAGATGTGAGTGCTGGGTGTGCCTTTCTAATAAGATGAGGTCAAATGTAAGAGCTGGGTGGTCCATTCTGACTTAAGTGTCAGATATAAGTGTTGATGAAGACCTACATGAAGGGTAGGCCTACAGGATTGACTCTGTAGAACTTCCTATGATGAGAAGAATCGAGATAGCACCATTATGAGATAGCATATGATGATGATCCAAATCAAGTGATGTAGATGAGAAGATCCAGACTTGATGATGATCCAGATCAAGTGACGATCCAGTTGTGATGATGATCTAGACTTGATGATCCAAATGAGATGATCCAGACTTGATGATGATCCAGATCGAGTGATGATCCAGTAGTGATGAGCTAGTAGTCATGATGATGCAGATCCTGTGATAAAGAAGAAGAAGATGACTTGAAGACTCGAAGACGAAGAATACTTGAAGAAGAAGATGACTTGAAGACTCAAAGACGAAGAAGTCTTGAAGACTAAGAAGACTTGAAGATGACGAGATGATCCAGTTGATGTAGAGAAGAAGACCAGTGCTGAAAATTGTGTCGAAAGAATACCTTCCTAGTTAAGAGGGAGTGTTGATGTATTTGTAACTTTGGAATGTATTCATCTATGTATCTTATGTATTGTAACCCGATGTTTATTCTGGGAGGTATCTATTATGTAATTGAGTCATGTTGTCATACTCCGATGTTCCGATCGGGAGGATCTATAATGTAAACAAGTCTTGTCAAGTCATAGTAGGTAACCCTTCGATTGTCTAAGGGTTAAAGTCCCCGCAGTTCCAGGGCATGAGGGTTATTAGACTCTCCTAGTAGAGGTCAGACCTAGTAGGGTTTTAGTCATGCTGGGATTAGTATAAATAGAGAACTGGAGTCTCTATTTATCACACAACTCATACACACTCAAGTGTAGCACATAGTTGAGGAAGGAGAAGACACTGGGGCTAGATAAGAAGAAGGATACTGCTGTCGGAGATCACTTACTATTTTGGGCTTTTCTATTTTGGTGTTGATTCTATCTCTAAGGAAGTTGTGGGGTTTTCTCGATTTATGGTTTCCCTAAGGAAAAACATTGTGTTCGTTATCTCTTGTGTTTGATTGTTGTGCTTGTTATTCTCTCAGTTAAAGATCCTAATAATGCTAGCTTAATGTTGAAAAAATAACACTATGTGGCCCTGTTATGTTACATAATTGACAAGGAAATTTCCAACTATGAAGAGGCTGCAAAAAATAAAGAATGGAAGGAGGCCATGATCGAGGAGTATCAGTCGATTATTAAGAATGATGTCTGGGAGATAGTTTTGATATCGAAAATGAAGTTTGTCGTGACTTTGAAGTGGATCTACAATATCAAGCATATTTCAGATGGCATCATTAAGAAACACAAGGAAATATTCATGGCTCGAGGCTTCTCACAGAAATAAGGAATAGACTACAAGGAGACATTTTCAACCAGAGGGAGGTACACTTCCATTAGATCTATACTTGCAATGTATGCAGTAATGAGATGGAAGATACACTAGATGGACGTCAAGACAACATTATTGAATGGTGTAATCAAAGAGGAAGTGTTAGTAGAACAACCATTGGGATTAAGGACACATGACAGGAAGAATCATGTGTGCAAATTGAAGAAGGACTTGTACGGATTGAAACAAGAACCCAAGACATGGTACTGATATCTATTAGATGTGTTATGTATTGCAAAACAAATTCCAAGGATGGGATGGACATGGAAACCAAGTATTATACCCATCAATGTTTATTTGGAAACCAAGTAATATACCAATCAATGTTTATTACTAAGTGTTATGGGATCAATGTTTACTTGCATCATTGTTCCCCAGTGCAGTTGCCAGTTTTTTGGTTCAATAAAACACACCCTTATAACCTAGGCTCTCTGGGGTTACCAACTTACTAAATTAACTTGCAGACAATCAGCCATTTTAGAATTTGACATAGAAATAGGAAGAAAATAGGCATACCTTATTTATGATGGTCGATCCTAGCTTTTCTTCTTCTCTTCAAGTTGCTTCCACAACTTCCAAGGGATATCCAACACCTGCAAAGAGTAAGATCTTTCCTGCAATATCTTATATATTATATGAATGATTAATGAAACAACATTATTATGATAGAACAATAAGGCAATTCAGAAATCACAATATATAAGACTGCAAATACACAATATTGGAAGAATGACTCTCTTTATTGATAAACAAGTGAGGTGAGATTACAACCCAACATCTCAGACAAGTGCTCCTATGCTCACCAAGGACATTGAGTTCTGCTGCTCCAAGAAATCTAAAGGCAAACCTCTAGCATAACTTTGCTCCACCAAGTATCCTTGATTAGCCTCAACCCCTACCCTCTTTATACATGAGGAAAAAGAGAGGTTATGAAGGTTGAGATGGTTAGGCACATTGGGATAGTTATGATTAAGGGTCCAACTGTCCTTGACTAATCATGTTTATATTTTTTAAGTCTGGATTACGGCATACACGACTATTTATACTGACAAGTCGCGTATGATATGCGTCTTGCTAAAGGGAAACCCGTGGGTGCAAGCCCTAATGATGTATATATGATTTTCTGTGTAAATAATTGCATATGATACACGGGTTGATATGATAATAGTCATGTATTCAACCTAACGTCCATACAAAAATAAATCCAGTTGGTAAGGTGATGATCTATCAAAGGACGTGCCCATCTATAGTGTTTTGGCTACTTCAATCCAATTTGTCCTTTTGTGTGCCGACACATTGGTTGTTAGTACTTGGATGAAGAAGTACCATTTTACATGATAACAACAAGCACTTAAGAAACTTAACACAAATATGTGGCCACTTCATAGCTCCCACTTACAAATTCATATTTCACAATAAAAATCAATGTGTGACAAATGATTCCATGCAGGAGATCGATGCATTAAGAGATTGATACGTAATAAAAAAAATGCCACTTACATCAAAGTATTTGGAGACATCAAGCCTCCACATTTTCTATGAAACTTACATGTTCAGATTCAAATTCTCACTCAATAAAGACAAGAAAGGTGTGTGGCCTCCTCTTCCTCCATACGTAGGATCTTACAAAATAAACAATGTCAAATCTGCTAAGATAAAAGGTGAGACTTTGGCAGCATATCATTTTGACAAATAAAGATTAAGGAGTCATGACCCCATTAATGTGGTGGCCCAACATTATTCGATGGGCATGCACTTGTGGTTATATAAGCATGAAGTATTAAAAGAAGAATAAATCTACAAAAGAGATAAATCCCATAAGGAAGTATTGGTAAGAAATGGTCACAGGAGAAAATTACAAAAGGAAAAACAAAGTCAAAAGGAGGAAAACATGAAAAGTATAAAACAAGAAGCTACATACAAGGAATCCCATGAAGAGAGAAAAAAGAAATCAAATGGAGATTCCAAGGACAAAATAGAACAAGAATAGGAGGGAAGAAAGAAACAATAAGTAGAGCAAGAGTAGGGAAAAAGAGAGGAAGCATGAGATGAAAGAGTAAAGTGAGCAACAAAGGAAAATAACAGAAAGATTGAGGAACAAAAACAAGAAAAGGAAACATGAGGAGAATGAGCAAAGAAGGTTATAAGTGGAATAAAAAAAGAAAGCATAATCAAAAGAACACACACCTCATGATATAGAGTAGTTAGTGCACATAATTGAAGATACTGTGAACCCTTTAGATATACACGTGCTTACTAGAGGTAGCTTACTATCATCTAGTGTGGTTGTTTTGCATCAATTCACATAGTCATAAATACATTTTGAAGAAGAATCCATCTTAGGACTACTCAAGTTTGATAGGAAAATCCATAATATTATCAAACAAGCCCATAAAAGGATATAGAAATAAAGACAAGGACTTGATCATCTCCATTGAGATAACCATTATAGATATTAGTGAGATTTAGTTCTTACTACCACTTCTAGAGTTTCCTTCTCAATTCAATTTCTATACGAGAAATAAAATGGCCATCTAGAAATTGAATAAGGACTCACTATATGAGTATAAGAAGTAAATAGACCTCTTAAACAATCACGCGGCATATTACAAGGTAGTTGGGGTAGTCCAACTTAGATTATATATTATACATCTCAACCACATAACGAGTTGAATGTTGCATTAAGAGATTTGTATGAAAAACAAAATACCTTTCAAAACATTTGTTGCGAGCATAACATCTACAGTTAGAATCGCCAATGGAGAATAAATCAACAAAGTTACAAATTAAGTTTGACTATGTCAAGACCATAAAAACATAAATGCAAAACATCCCACCAAAGATCTCTTTGCTACCTACCAACTAACTTCTACACATGGAAATTGGATTAAATGCTTGGGAAATTTCTAGTCAACAAGCACAGGAAGATGTAGATGAGGAATTTTTCAATTGGAAAAAGATTGTGGTAGGTAGTAGAGCAAATCACTAACATATTCGACTTGCCAAAATTGAGAACATGGGAGAATTCTCAACCACAAGGCAAGGTAAGTAAGCTGTCAGAGGATCAAATCACAACTAGATATCAATGCATCATATCAATCTTTCATGTCAACATCCGAGAGCTAAAAATACATGGGGAGGATCCATCTTGGTAGCTAAGATTAATTAAAGTCCTTGTTAGAAAATTCGATAAGAATATTGCAAAACTAAAGTGAAACCTCTTTGCACTTCATAATCCAATAGAGTAACATGTATTTCCTTATGCTAGTGTCATTGATGAAACTTTTGGAACATGGGATTATTAATAACTATATGTAAGAAAAAAGAGTGATACAAATTAACTCTAACATTCCAAAAAATTCAAGAAATTATTAAACTTTGTTAAACTTCTTATAACTAAGTCAAATTACCTATAAGCAAGATGAGAACTAAATGAAATCAGATTTTGAATGTTTTATGTTTGATGTAATGTAAACGTCTTGAGAGAACCTTAATAAGGAGAAGCCATTACAACCTAGCTATTTAGAAACAGACTTTGACTCTAAGAGTACAAGTACATATAATTTATTCTATTGTGAAGCATTAGAATTGTATAAAGATATCTCTTTACTATGTGGATTATTGTTATATATACAAAATGCATTATTCTCATATATGAAGAATGGATTATTCTTTTTGAAAAATATTTTTCTTGTCATCACTAAATTACTTACATGATTTTAATAATATTGTAATTTATTATTTAAGCATAGAAAAAATCCAACAACTTCTCTTGCAAATATATAATTTAAATTATATTTTTACTAAAATATCTTATATTCAAAATAATAAAATTGCAAAAGTTCACTATTATTTTTGTTAACCTAATTATTTTATAATTAAACACAAAATTGAAATTATATAATTCCAATAACTATAATTTATTACTTAATAGTAAATTCAAATACACACATAAAGATGTTTAATTGTGATTAGAATCATTGCGGTTGATATATTATATTATTAATTTATAAAAAGCAAGATTACAATCTTTAAAAATATCTAAATTTTTTAAAATCGTGTGCTTTGGATCAATGACTTCGAACTATTTAATTAAAATTTATTTTGTGAAATTACAAGTTGATGAGTCAAAATTTTATTATGTTAAATATTTCAAATTATAAGTTTATTAAAAAATATGTATGTTTTCCGAGTAACTTTTATCTTACAATAAAAATCAGAAAGTATTCGGTACAATTCATCTGCCAAGTGCTTACAATATATTCCACCAATTTCTTTGTACTTTGCCCATTCTTCTCTCATGCCATCTTTACACCGCTTTTAGGTTTAATACATCCCAAAATAACCAGCCATTATCAGTATTTATTTTGTGGATATGGTAATTTCTCGTCCAAATAGCTGGAAAGCAATTTTGACTTGACAACCATTCGTACTCAACAGCTGTGAAGCAACAATGGAGGGCCTTCACCAAAAATGTTTACCAATTGCTTGGCCGATTCATGGTCTATCATGAACGGGCAAGCTGAAATCATGGTTCGAACTATACATTCTTGAAGGTGGGCAGTGGAATTTTTGTGTTCCTTCTGGATTCTGGGTAACTTTTGGTTGTGCCTTTGGTAGAGTGAAAATTATTTAGCCTGTTGTCGGTCAATTAGGGCAGTAGTAGGCATGGTGTTCATTGGATCTTGAGATCTAATCAGCACAATACAACAGGGCTAAATATTGATTGCAACAAGCTAACTAGCAATTGCCCCAAAAGGTGTGCAACAAAAAGTGTGAGGAAAAAATGGTTAAAGTAAAGTAGATTTAATTCAAAGTGAAAAAAACAAGTATTTTAAGAACTTTGATTTATACTTTTAAGCACAATCCAATAAATAAAGAAACAAAAGCTTAAGGTAATCGTACATAGCATAATATGCAACGATACAAATTCTTCTAATATTTCCATGAAAATTACAAAATGAAATTGATAACAAACTGCATAGACAATAGTAAAAACAAAGAAGACAAATACATCTATAATAAAAATCAATATACATGCCATTTAAAATTTTACTAGCATTAAAGCATTACACATAACTTGCAAATCATATATTTTAGGACATTGTTACACACTAAGACATAAAATTTCATAATATATATCATATGCAAGTTTTCTCAAATCTAAAACCTCATTGGATTCGAATATATCACAAACAAACAAAAAAATAGCAAAAAATGAAGTTACACGAAAAAAACCAAAAAAATATGCGTAAGAAATCGAAAAATAGCCAAATAACCACTAAAAAGCACAACCAAACAAATTCCTTAAAGCATGGATGTTAAGATATTTATATCGATCCAAGCTTAAACACCACAAATTGGCATAGTATTCAACATCTATCATTGATACCCTATGCTCCTCAAAGCATAATAGGAAGTTTCCCTTCCTCTAAAGAGATCTTAGTAAATGTCCATCAAAATTTATACCATTCATCCAAGATATATGTTTTTGTAAAACCAAACATGGAAGAAATGTTTTCATAT
>LPNX010574658.1:9077-25116 GCA_001517045.1 Pseudotsuga menziesii | reverse complement strand
ATACATGGAATTCCCACTAGGTTCTCTTACAATCAACTTCAAAGTGCCACAAATATTTTTAGCAGGAGACTCGAGAGAGGAGGCTTTGGGTCAGATTAGGAGGGCACTCTGTTGGGTGGCAACAAATTGATTGTGAAGTAGTTGGATAGTATTGGTCAAGGTCAGAAAGAGTTTCATGCAAAAGTAGTCATTCTCTAGAGTAAAACAATAGGAAAGGTGCTCCCGATGCTTAGATTCTTCCCAACTTTTCAAAAACGTTATTGGGTGGAGAAATGACTGGAAGGCCCAAATATTATTGCGTGGAGAAAAGACTAGTAGGCCCAAAAATTTCAACAACACAAAAGAACGTACAAGTATGTGAATGTACACCTATTGAAATTATATTGGATATGTGAATATACACATGTTGAAATTGTATTGGGTGCATAGAGGATGAGTTGAGAACCGTGCCTACAAACCTGACCTCGTAGAATAAAAGCCTTCAGCTTAAAATTGATTGTCGTTTGGTTAACCTAGTCTCGACAGTGACGTTTTAAATGTTGGAGGAATCTGATATGATATTTGAAGAGTAAAGCAAATCTACCCTCACAAGTGATGTGACTCTGTAGAATTCTAATGGCCTCTCTCCACTCAGGCGGGTGTAACTGTACACCCTTGCCCCAATCTAGGGTTTCAACCTCAGGTAATAAGAAATCTTTTGGATTGAAAGTGAAGGGTATTTTCTTGAACCAAAGTTCTCCATCACCTGCTATGCATGTGGCTTCTTCAATGAACTCTCTGGTGAGTTCAAATTTGAGGGTGCCAAATGAAACAATCTTCTTATCAAAACCCTGAGAAAATCTATATGATAATTCTAGGTTAAAGCCATTGATTCTATGAAAGAAATCAAACCAACCAGCCCTTTGAAAAACCATTGCAGAATTAGGAAAACTTTCTACCCAGCTTGTATCCATGGGTTCAACTCTGTTTGTTTTACCACTCTTCTTCATTTCTGTTGTGCAACCCTAACCTATGAGTTTATTTTTAGAACAGTTCAAAAATATTTCGAAAATGCTTCTCTGTAATAATGAAACTGGAAGCCTAGTAAATTTGTGACAAACAGATTCACGATTTTTTCAATTTCCCCTACAAAACCAACACTTTGTCAATGTAAGCCACAATTCTGTTAATGATTTCTCTACCTGGTCGCACATCTGTCATGATGTGAACAAAACTACTGAATATGCACTATCATGTCTTCATATGTATTCAACAAACTTCCACAGATTTCTCTTCAACAACCACGACTACCCACTGACTCCTTCAATATTTTTATCAAATTAAAAATTGATAGGTGAAACCATGATCCTCAATAATACTTGCAACTTCTCGTTCACCTGTCGTAATCATTACTGGGTTATAAATACATAGCATTCCATCCTCATAGGTGTTAAACAAATCCCTCTCATTTCAATTACATAGCATCACCATTATTTGCCATAATTTCACAAATACGAGATTCTTGTAGCGCTATTGTTCTTTGACCTTCACTCCTGCGCTACATGAATCCTCTTTTGCATATTTTTTAACCAATGCTTAAAAAATGAGGGTTAGTCATAAAGCATAAGGTTTTAAATAAACTTTATTATAAGATTTTTAAGACCTTAAAGATACATATATTACTAATAAGCCCAAAGAAAAACCTTAAAACCCATAAAAATGAAATAAATCTAAATCATCAAAATCATTTAAAGCCTAAAATCAAAATAAAATGTATTTATTACTAAAAATCCTCAAAAACAACTTAAACTGTAAAATGATAGTAAATCAAAATTTGAAAATTAGGACAAAAAGAACAAATAAGCTAAAAACAAGATCTAGTTATAAGATCTGGCTCTTGCTACGGGATGAAGTTCTCCTTATGAGGCTTCAAGAACCTGTAGATCAATGCTTTCTGCCATCTAACTGAACCTATCTGTTACTCTGCAAAATTTCCATTGGGCTATGGAGTCTTTATTCAATCTTTCACACACTGGTATATACAATGAATGACAAATCTCTTATCTTCAGTAGCTGTAAAAGTGCTTGAGGAATCGCTCATTCACTAGATTGGACAATTCTTCACCTTCCATAGTCTACAATATGAAGGTATTATGATCCAGGAGGATATTGGTGGCCACCCACCTATTCCTCTTGGACCCCCACCACTTTTTCTTTCAGTTTTCCAGTTTCCTTAATTGTAGCACAATTTACTATTTTTGGCAGTTTTCGGGTCCTAAACTTCTGGAGCCGTTTTGAGGCCCTAGACGGCGTTTTTTTGGCATTGAGTGGTCAGGAAATTATGAGTCCATTTTGGACTCAATATTTTTTATTTACGGATGTGTTCCTTAAACAGATCTTTCTAACAATGTATCATGCACGTCAAACGGAGGTAGTATGCTCAAGTTACGACCCCGGGAAATTGATGTACCAAGTTACCCAATGGGGCCCACATTAAGGCGTTTCAACTCCTAGGGTTAGGTTTTTGGATGTGTAGGGTTTCCATTGTTTCCCAATAATATATAGGCCTTCAAGCCTCATTTTAACACAGAGTTCAGAGGCATGTAGTTGCCACATCTCTTCTCAGAGATAAGCTACCAGCACTCTAGCTAGTTTATTTCCATTCTGTATGTAAACAAGTTTCAGTTATTGATTAATGAAATGAAGTGTTATTTCCACTGCACATTTGTTTCTATGGTTATTTGTGTATTCTGTTGCATTCCTACATAAATCCGGATCAGTGGTATCAGAGCAATCTGCTCTTTCTCGATCCTTCTTTGCATGTCCCCAATGAGGGCGGGGTATAAAGAGTTAGGGCTTGATCTGGTTGAACCTTTGCAATATCAGCCTCTCAAATATCAATGGCCACCCATGGGGGATGAAAAGAAAGACAAGGGTGCAGAAGATCCTATCAAAATGTTGCTCAAGGATGCCCTTGAAAAACAAAGGAACGTGATGATGGATAACTTCGCCCAGATCCTTCAATGACTTCCCACTGGCAGCGCATCTGCATCTAGTAACCACTCTGAAGGTGCAACCCCTTTTAAGGTACAAGTAAACTTCAACATTCCCATATTTGATGGTCGAATAGATGCAGACACCATAGATAAATGGTTGAATCTATTAGAAGGATATTTCTCAGTTCATGAGTTTTCTAACCGAGAAAAGATTACTTTTTCTCTACTCAAAGTTGGCCCCCATGTCAAGGACTGGTGCGAAACCTACTGTGAGAGAAAGGATGAGGAGGAACCCTCTCTATTCTCAACCGTACCCACTTGGAATTCTTTTCGAGATGCCATAAAGGGACAATATTATCCGGTGGGGAGCTATGAGGACAAGTACATCCAATGGACTACGCTGCGGCAACAAAGAGATCAAGATGTGCATGAGCTAACAAATTTGTTCCATACCCTACACACCAAGTTAGGTATCAAGGATTCAAAGAAACATTTGGTGCTGAAGTACCGCAGTTGTCTACATAGATACATTCAGGAGGGAATGGAGTTCCTCGACATCTCCTCGCTTGGTACGACATATCGGTATGCTGCCAAAATTAAGCAAAAATTCAAACAGAAAAAGTGAGACTTTGGATCTATGAATCAGAAGCAAGGGAAAGGTGCCCCCAAACCGCAGAACCAAGGACACAGCCAAGGCATGGCGACTCAAGAAAAATTGCCAAAACTGCAAGCAAAGAGCAACATTGCAAAGCCAAAGAAGGAAGTAGAAAAGTGGTGCGAGTTCCATAAGGGCCCCACTCACAACACAAGTGAGTGTCGAGCTAAGCAGTCACTGGTGGCTAAGATAAAGGCTTCTGAATCAAATGCATACTCTGACACTGAATCTGAACCCAAGAAGGCGAATGACAGAGGGAAGAAGATTATTGATGCAAAGCCCAATGCCACCGTTGCCACCACGAAGATCCAAAAGGAATAACCAGAAGATTCAGAGGAGGAGGAGCGTCTTTTCCACTCCCAGATGTGGGTAAAGGGTTCCCCGCTACAGTTCATCATTGACAGTGGGAGCCAAAAGAACCTAATTTCAGCAGAGGTCGTGAAGCGGTTGGGTTTGTCGACCACATCACACCTGCAGCTGTACACCATCGGGTGGCTTCACCAAGGACGAGATCTTTGCGTCAGCTAGTAGTGCCACCTTCCCTACAACATCAAGCCCTTCACCGATGAGGTATTATGTGATATTGCTCCTCTTGATGTTTGTGATGTATTATTAGGTCAACCATACTTATGGAAGCGACATGCTATGTATGAGTCCTAGCCTCGTATTGTTATTATTACGTTGGGAAATAATTTGTATAGGATACCAGAGGTACCACCCCCTACCACTATCTCTTTGGTTACTGCAAAACAATGCAGTAAGCTCATTTCCAAAATCGGGAAGTTTGTTTTCTTGATGATCCACCCTCAGGGAAAGAAGAAGATCGTGGCCACAACCTCCAGATAGGGCCCCTCCGCACGACAACAACAAATGGACAAGGTCGTGGAGGAGTACCGGGACATATTCACCTCACCCACTGGGGTGCCTCTCTACTATCAGGTCAAGCACCCCATCGATCTGACCCAGGTGCGTTGCTGCCCAATGGACCGATCTATCGCCGCTCTGTTCTGGAGAATGATGAAATCAAAAGGAAAATTCAGGAGTTGTTGCAGAAGGGTCACATCCAGCCAAGTTCATCACCCTGTGGGAGCCTGATCATGTTGGTATAGAAAAAGGATGGGACTTGGAGACTCTGTATTGACTATCGGGCACTGAACAAGATCATTGTCCAGAATAGGTACCTGATCCCATGAATTGATGACCTCTTGGACTAGCTTAAAGGGGCAAAATATTTTAGCAATATCGACTTAAAGTCCGAGTATCACCAAGTACCGATCGAGCCGACCGATGGGTGGAAGAATACCTTCAAAGCCAAGGAGGGATTTTTTCGAATGGTTGGTCATGCCTTTTGGGCTGACGGATGCTCCTGCAACCTTCATGAGACTGATGGACGACATCTTGTGGCCATTCACCAACTCATTTGTAGTAGTGTACTTGGATGACATCTTGATCTTCAACCAAACTTGGGAAGAGCACCTCCACCACATCCGACAGGTCCTCCAAACATTGCGGCAGCACAAGTTGTGTGCCAATTTGGACAAGTGCACTTTTGGCATGACCCAGGTTCAGTATCTGGGATACATTATTGATGACTGTGGGGTACATGTGGATCCAACCAAGATCCAAGTCATTTGGGATTGGCCAGCCCCAACTACTCTAACAGAGCTTCGCAGCTTTTTAGGCCTTGCTAATTTTTACCGCAAGTTCGTGTTGGGATTCTCTCATATCACTTGGCCCTTGAGTCAAGTCTCCAAGGGAGGAGCGAAAGAAAAATTCTTTTGGTCAGAAACTCAGCAGAAGGTGTTTACAGAATTGAAACATTGCCTCTGTTGTGCCCCAGTGCTCACATTACCAGACTTGCAACAACCATTTGAGATTGAGACAGATGCCTCTGACTATGCTATTGGGGCAATCCTTACTCAACAAGGGCATCCAGTGGCATATCACAGTGAGACACTGTCAGACACAGTCCGCAAATATCCCACTTATGACAAAGACATGTATTCCATTGTACAGGCTTGCTGGCAATGGAAGCATTACATTTTGGGGAAGGAAATGATCGTCCACACAGACCACTGACCCCTACAGTTCATGTAGACACAAGGGAAGTTACAGAACGATCGCCATCAGAAGTGGTCCACATATATACAACAGTTTCATTTGAACATCAAGTACAAGAAGGGAAGGAACAATAATGTTGCAGACTACGTCAGCCAAACACCAATCATGGCGATAACAAGTGTGCTCAACTCTTGTGGGAATGAGACTTCTGATTGGTCGCTTCTCTACAAGGGCAATCCGAAATTCAGCCACACATACCAGACGCTCTTGGAGGGAAACCAAGTTCCAAAATTTCACCTCCAGGATGTACTACTGTGTCACATGGGACACCTTTGTGTTCCTTCAAGCGAGCGTGCCAAGATGATTTGGGAAGTGCACTACAATCGGGTTGCTGGGCATTTTAGGGTTGAGAAAATAGTGGTAGTACTGCAGAAGTATTTCTATTGGCTGAACCTTCGATAGGACGTTGGAAAGTACATCCGATCCTGTACTTCCTGCGCCATTGCCAAACCATCGATCAAGAAGCAAGGCCTCTATACTCTGTTGCCTACCCCTAGTCGACCTTGGGAATCCATCTCCATGGATTACATGTCAGGCCTTCCTTCTACTAAGCACGACAACGACTGTTTGTTTGTGGTCGTTGACAGATTCTCAAAGATGGCCATAATGGCGGCCTGCAAGAAGAATATCATAGCAGAAGCCATTGCTAAACTCTTCTTTGAATGAGTGTGGGTACACTTTGGTATCCCACAGTCTATAATCTCAGACTAGGACAGCAAGTTCCTTAGTACATTCTGGTCTAGCCTATGGTCAATGCTAGACACCAAGCTCACAAAGTCCACAGCTTTCCATCTCCATATTGATGGCCAGACAAAGGTTGTCAACAAGATGATCGTACACATTTTGCGCATGTACAACTCAAAGCACCCACACACATGGGATGAGAGCCTCCCCTATGTACAACACAACTATAACCGGGCCCTCCACAGCTTAACCAACCACATCCAATTTCAGGTGGGCTTGGGATTCCAGCCACTATGTCCCATTGACGTAGCCATGCCATTTGTAGCTACTCAGGCTGATTCAGTTCATATCCAGTCTGAAGTTTCCAAGGCAAACAACTTCATTGAGAGAATTCAGCACATTCGCCAATAGTTTCATGACATATTGGACAGATCCAATGCTAAGTACAAGCAACGACATGATCAACATCGGGTGCAACACAGCTTCCAGGTGGGCGACAAAGTGTGGCTACGTTTACAGAAGGAGCGCCTCACTGGACCCCACTGCAAGCTTCGCCCACTCTGATATGGGCCATACACCATCACCAAGGCTGTCAAGGACAATGCCTTCAAGCTCAGTATTCCACCATTCCTTGGTATGCACCCAGTGTTCAATGTGGACCACCTTCGGCCCTACTTTCCACCTCTACTGGACACATTAGACGTGGCAAAACAACTTACACCAACAGAGTTAAACCTCGACTGCATGGAACAAGCCACAACTGATCGGATTATGGACACACAGATCAAGAACACTCGCCAGTAGAAGATCCAGCTATATCGAGTTGTCAAAGCAGGCCAACTCCTTCACCAGGGAAAGTGGCTCACCGAGGACCAATTTCAACAGAAGTTTCCTCATCTCATGGAGGAACCCAACGCAATGGGGACCATTGCTTCCTAAGGGGGGAGGAATGATCCAGGAGGGACTCACAGCGGTCTAGGAACTAAAAACAAAGTCTCACAAAGAATACAAACATATATGCATAAAATTGGCAAAATGGTGCTGCAATGGAAGTAGCAGCTCTGTATAATCAAATGAAAGAATGATGATACAATTCAATGACCATGCCAGATGCATGAATGCCAAGACAATTCGAATTCCCAAGGAGGTCATTCGAATTGAATGAGTGAGTCTAGCTTAACTCAATGTAAGCCACAGTGAACACTCAAGTTAACGACTGATCAAAACCCTAATTGACTCAATTGAGTCCTAACTAAAGTTAGAGTACAATAAATGACTGATTCTAATGGAAAGTAGCTCAGACACATGTCACTACAAGCCAACCAACAAGTGGTAGTGCATCAATGACTCCAATGAACCCCGATGAGGTTAAATGAAGTGTAATTGACCATCAAAAGTGGTTGGAGGCGCCCCTATTGACTCCAGTTCATTAAATAATCAATTTAATGAAGGGAGGCACCTTCACTGCTTTGTTCAACTGATTGTAAATATTAGTTAGCAATAAAGTGCATTTATGACACTCAGATCACCCCCAGAGTGCTCTAGTTAGCCTCCCCGAATGAAGGAGAAGGCTTAGTTAGCCTCCTTGACTGAAGGTATGCATGGGTGTGCTCATGCTGATGTCATATAGTGATCCTTTGATGTCAATTAAGTCAATAAAACTTAGGATAGTGTTTTAAATAGGCCAAATTGACCAAAATGAGTGTGTATGGTGGTAAATGTCTCCAACATCTGGGGTGCGAAAAACACACTTTTACCTTAGAATTTCAGCTCTTTTCTGTTTTTTCCTTACGCCTTCGAGAGGTGGATTTCAGGGTGCAGAAAATAACCTTCTGCCCTGTTGATTTCCTATTTTCCACCTTCTGCCTTCCACCTTCGACAGGAGGATCCCAAAGTGCAGAAAACCCACATTCTGCAATCTATCATCCGCAACTTCTATAAACCATTGATCTTATTGTGGATTTGATTTGGACCATGGATCTTCAAAATTTGAGGATCAACATTTAACTTTGCAGATTCAAGGTTTTCTGGTTTGATTTGGGGTTTTGGTTTAGTGTCAGCTATACAGATCTGAAGATTAACTTTATGCTTAACCCTTCTTTGATTTTGTCTTCTTTGTTCATAATTTTAACGGTCAAGCCCTAACTGCGCTAAGTTGATTAAGTGTTCAGACAACAAAATTTTAAGGTTTCCTCAGTGTAAAACAAAATAATTTGATCTACGACATAGGCATAGTACAAATCTAAACTATAACAACATGACTGATTCAATCCCCATTCAATAAGCATAATTAGGTTGAACGGAAATGATACGAATAGACAATGCCCATTTAAATGTAGGAATACACAATACATTTTAAAAAAAGGAACAGAGGATTCAATCCATTATATACAGAATCATGAGTTCTAGATTCTTCAAGTATCAGATTCAAAACTATATCCACAACAACCAATTCTACCAACTTATGCTTAGAACAAGTTATTAATCACTACAGTAATACCATTGTACATATATAATATACTTCAAAGAAACAGGGATATTTGTTCTGCAGAAATGCATAACCCTATTGCTTGGATATATAATTGTACATAAATATTTCACATACACATCCTACTGTAACTAGAATTAGTCATAAGAAAAACATCATAGGAACCTGGCACCAAGGCTGGGAAAACAAAAGTGGAAAAGTTGTTCCTCCCAACCAACTCCCAGAGCAGCCAAACTACTTGCTCCAGAACCCTCGATCTTGTTCGTTGAACCACAAGATAAAAATATCTTAATGCGGCATCTCTTGCATTACATAGATGTTAATCCCCGTCCAATTCTAGCCTCTTGTCGTTCATGGACATACTATAAATAGTATTTTTCCTAGGACTTGGTAATTTATGAGCCTCCTTCTCTTTAGCAACTCAACTAAGAGTGCATACCTGATTTTTAGGGATGATGCCTCCTACATCTTGAATTCTCACTCAGTGGTCGCTGCCACTTGTCATTTCCCTCTTGTGGGTTAGCAAACACTCTTTCAACAGCTATTTCCACTTTCCTTTTCCTTCGGCATCTTTAATCAATAGGAATGTTCTATCACAAATGTTATATTCTTGACGTTCCTATCAAAGACTAATAAAATAATAATCAAAGTATTTTCCAGCATAATTAATGATTATTAATTCAGGGGGTATTACATGGACGACTGAGATGAGGTATCAAAGCCTGCATGAAATGCCTAGTTGCATTGTCAAATCGCAGCCAGGACACACCTTTAACTCTAAAGTCAACCAATGACAGATAATAACTCTCAGACATAACCAATAATGAAGTATAATAATTGCCCAGTATAATAATTGCCCAAATCATTAATTCTTGGTAAAAACCTTAACATAAAACACTATTTCCATAACCATGTAAACCAACACATATAATAAATTAATGTTGCAGCCCTCAGTTAAATCCAAGTTTTATTTGTATGAACAAGCATTACAACCTTATACCATTGCACCTTAGGACTAAAGTCTTTACATGTTCACACCATGCACTTAGGCCATGGTAAGGCCATGGCCTCTAACCTTTAATAGAAACCTTATTACATTAATGGATGGGATCAAGACTATGGTATAGTCTCCCAACCCTTAGGGCTACTAAATCCCTGGTAATAAATATTAAAGTAAAAGTAAAGAAAATGTAAAACATCACCTTCAAGCGTAATTGAATGTTATGGATAGAGCTCCCCATTACCTCAGCCAGCAAAACCTAGCATAGTAAGCAAAAAGGATATTATTAACTTGCATAGGGCGTCATTAACTTAAAACTTGATTTAAACGGCTGGTTAAGAATTGTGAATCATTGTAAATTGTTTGCATGTAATTTTTTTTTACGAATTTTGAGGTATGTTACATTATCCATCGACGGACCTATAAGTTTGTGGATATCTTGCGCGTGAATGGGATAGGGGTGATCTAACAAAAATTCACTCTGATGCACACAACTGATTAAGAACTTGGTACATCTAGCTACCTCTCCCTACATTGCAAGGAAAGTTTCCCCCCACTCGACGCCAACATTCGGTATCGTTACGTAATCAAGTTAGGTACATGATCCAGTCCGACACCAAGGATATTTGGGATGTTGTTGTGTCACTTTATTTCAAATGCATATGCCAAATTGGGTCGATCACATGCTTTAATTATTGGTAACCAAATGAATTAGTCCGAGTTAATAAATTACAAAGAAACCCACTCCGATTTGTATAAAGGGTTACAAGACGGATTATAGATCTATTCGATCCACCATTTCTGGCGTGACTCGAGATAATTAAATTTATACCATCTATATGCTAGCATGGGAGAGTCAGGAAATGAAGATGATATTATACTCTATCTAGTTCTCCATTTCAATGATGAACCTGAACTACGCTGACAAGCCTCCTCAATGACTCCCTTATTCTTGAGGTAAGCCTTTTTTATGCTCCTTACGTCACAAATTTTCCTAGCGCATTTTGGAACACCCTACGGATTAGAATAAATTCCCTCTCTCCATTACGACAAGTCTACATCTCCCCCCTAATTTGGGAGACGTAATCCCTAAATATACCCTAGATATCACACCATCGTTGAAATTCATCATCATTAACATTATCAGAATTTCTCTCAGTGTGTGAGAGAGAGATTTGAAGAATTAGATGAAGGATGGCCACATCCCCAAGCCTCTCCTATTGTCTCTCAACGGTGAAAACTGGAAGAGAATATACACGGTGGCTACAATCCTGGTGGAAATTACCTACACTTTTAGCATCATAACATCCCCTTTTCTATCGTACCTTGCTTGCAAAGAGGTTGGCAACAATAGCCGCAAAACCGCCCAGGACCTTCCCCTGAAGACAATGAATGTTTTATCCCTGTGCGTCCATCAAACAACTGATATTTTGGTGGATCTGATGTGGTTCGATCTCTAGTGCATGGGGCTGGTATCGTTGATGCGTGTAATGCATGCAATTCTAGATGTGTTGTTCTTCGACACAACGTCATTCGAGGGGTTCCCACCGGAGCACGTGTGGGCATTCCTAAGGCCATGACAGATCAAGGGATGGGATTCCACTGCCACCATCTTTGAGCGTCTCATCAAGGAAGTCTGCCTTCCCAGTGAGAAATATATTCCCCACTAAATTCCTTCCTGGTGGAATTCTATTTTAAAATCCCCAGTTAAATGTTTATACGCATGCATGTATAGTGTATGTGAAAAAGTATATGATATGGGGTGAGCGATAAACCGCTTAAAATTCCCTTTGAATGCACTTATTCACCACTTGAACCCTTTTAAATGACTCATGCCAAGAACTGTATGATCATAGGATGCAAGCACTTTAAAATACACACGTCACTTCTTTCTCTTGTCAGGACTCTACCTCCACTGTGGATTCCAGCAACACTCTCCTAGTTTCTACAATCTGGCGTAGGGTTGTAGTTACTTTCATGTTTACATTGATCATATTTTCCAAAGGAAACCTTATGCTACATTGCATGATTATGCCACAAGCAACCAACCATTGACTTGAAGCTAAGAAGAAAAGAAAAAATGCGTGAATAAGAGAGGGTGAAAAAACACCATTTGCTTCCCACATTGCAATGGTTCGTAGGTTACCTATATCCCTTCACCCCATCACCTTTTGAGGCTATTTACAGTCAATAACCAACCCAAATCCTCTCGCATAACCATGGATATTAGATCTAAACACTCCAACCCAAATAGGGAAATTTGGGGTCGGGTAATACCGTTCATGGTTTTACTATGCATGTATCACATTCTTGACATTCTTGACATTCTTGATGAAGCAGATTATACTGAGCTCTGGTTTTTCGAGAAAGAGACCAGTATTCCTACGATTAGCATATTCTCATTTGAAACCCTATATACACAAACTCGGTCTAAATAAGTCTATAAAGCGGTTTATGGAAGTCATGAGCATCCATCTTTTGAAGGGTCTGTGATGTTACCGGATGAATCGTCGAGTGGATGGATTTGATCCGGATGCTGCAGTTTCTCTGTGGCGATACAGAATCGACTCGCTCTATGGGAACCAGCCTGGGAAACATAGCATGTAGGGAATAAGAGGGGACATACTGGACGTAACAACCCCTGACTAACTATGCTACCCGTCGATTACAAGAGTCAATTCAAGAGTTGAATATAATCAGTGTTAGTTTGCAGCATTAGCTAGAAGGTTCGATAAATGGGTGATGATGGCCTATTAGTTATAGGGATATACTCTTAGATATAGGGATATATGAAATAAATCATAGCATAGATTTACCCGATGTATCGAGATCCATCCATTTGTACGTCAAATGTATAAAATGTTGAAATCCATTAATCTCTACAACAAATTTAAGTAAATATTGACAAATTTCTAAACCAAAATTCTAAATTCATTCATTTAATTACAACATTTATTTTTTCACCAACTTAGATTAGAATATTTGTATGTATATTTATTCTCATTTATTTTGTCACCAACTTAGAATAGAATTGTTGTACGATATTTATTCTCATTAAAACATAGAACATGTTAGTTATTCATCAATTTTAATTATTAAATACTAATAGAGTATGCATATCCATTGATTTCTATGTTTATGTAACATATTTTTTTTCTGTTAATTATATGAAGTTCTAAGAAATAATGGAAGAATCATAATGCATATTTTGTCATCATTAAGAAGCATGGAGAGGTAGATGAAAAATTGGAGCCTCTTATAAAAATGAATGTTGATCAATAAAATAATTTGAAATGAATGTTGATTAATAAAATAATCTATTTTATAAGCATTAGAAATATAAATAAATGTTGACCTGAATGGCCTCTCCAAACACCAACTTCGATGGGAATCTTTCACCCTCGAAATTGGCTCAGGAAAAAAATTAGCCATCCACTAGCTCTTTCTCTTCACAAATTCAAATTTATTAAATGATCAAAAGCCCTTCTCTTGGTTGATCCCTTTATTTTATAAACATCCTTATCCTTCTAAGGTTACCAATCCATCCAAAAAGTCAATCCAATTCGAATTAGGGTGTGTGCTCCATATTTTTCATGTGTCCTCCCTTCCCTAGCCTTCCATCTTCCCCCAATTCGAGTAGGGACCCATTGAGCTTCCCCAACTCACATTATCGCTCTCTTGGATGCTATATTTAGGCATAAAATGTCATAATGGTCAGATGTCAGCCTTCAGGTTTGCAATATTTCATAAATGTCATAGCATCTTCATCATTTGTGCCATAGATGTCATAGATGTTAGGGAATCTAGCCCAAGTGTCCAAGAAGCTCCCATTTGACTCTTCTGCTCCCATGTAAGTTACATTTCGTTCCAAATTAGACCTATGATGCATATGACCAAGTGTATTAGACTTCTAACTCATCAAAGAACATTAGGCTTCCTATGGATTCAAAATTGCAAGAGGAGGATGCCATGTGGCACATAATTTCTAGCTTGTGTGGGCCCCATAATCTCCATGTGTCTCCATGCTCCATTGCCACTTCAATTTTCTCTTGTATTTATTTAATTAGCACCATTATTAAATATTTATTCCGTTATAATGTTTGAATATCATGTATTGGATCCCTTATTAAAATTCCTAATGTATCCATCCAACCTAGAGAACTAGTCGAATTGATGGAATTATCCTACTATGCAATTATTTGAATGGGAACATTACATCATGCATTACAAGGACAACGTTCAATGTATTATCCTACAATGTATTGATTTTAAATGTTATGTCATATGCGGTGTGGACCGCAAAAAATCGGATACCATGTCGCTTGGACCAGTTAAAGATATGTTCTTCTCATAGTGGGCCCAGATTATTGAAGTGATAATCTTATTTTCAATTTTGAAATGACGGGATTTTTGTCGATGTTAATTTTAGAATAAGATAAAGTCCATTGATACACGTGTTGCTGAGTCATGAATATCACTGAAAGTTTTGTGGAGGAAAAGTCATTCTTATTTTTATATTTTTTTTACGGTTGTGTAGTTGAGACACGTGTTGTTGAGTCCTGAATATCGCTGAAATATTTGTGGAGGAAATGTTATTCTTATTTTTATTTATTTATGGTTGTGTGGTCGTTTCTCGTCCTCATGAGTCGTGATCATGCTGAAATTTCTCTGAAGGAAAAGTCATTGTTTATGGTTGTGAGGTGACAGAAAAACAATCAAAACCACACTTGAATTTACAATACGATAAGAGCACATTGTGCCGTCTCACAACAATACGCGTGTGACCTGAAGCCTAATGTTTAAAATGATAATTTATTTTTAAAATGATAATTTCATAAATGTTTTGTGATTGTAATATATTATTTTGTTGTTTTAAAGTTTATGAATTCTTTTGTAATTATTTTTTTTAAACGAAAGGGTTTAGTTCTCTTATATATATAATAAAATAAATTTGTTTTATGTTAATTTCCACACTTTTTAAACCCAGAAATATGCCAACATTGTTATTCATTATAATTTCTACACTTCTTAATAAAAAAATGTAAATGTATAATTACTTGTTGCAATATGAAGATTGTCTTTGAGAGTCATATAGACAATTCTATTGATAAGATTGACTCCCATCCATCATAGTATTACCTTATTTGAAATAAAATATGTTACCAAAAATTAAACAAAATTAAATTAAAAGTTCAAACTAAACTACTATGTATAAGGTTGTTGGTCCATGTATATTCATTTTAATACACTCTTTATTTTTTTTATTTTTTTATTGGTTTTTTTATATTTTAATAAATTTATTTTATAAAAAAATC
Organism: Pseudotsuga menziesii; assembly: GCA_001517045.1. NCBI lineage: Eukaryota > Viridiplantae > Streptophyta > Pinopsida > Pinales > Pinaceae > Pseudotsuga > Pseudotsuga menziesii. The sequence continues at coordinate 9,878 of LPNX010574658.1, read as the reverse complement.
CAAAATATTTTAACCATAAGGTTGTTGGTCCATGTATATTCATTTTAATACACTCTTTACATTTTATATTTTTTTTTATTGGTTTTTTTATATTTTAATAAATTTATTTTATAAAAAAATTCAAAATATTTTAACCAAAATTATTTAGTAATAACTAAAAGAATGCACATTAAATCTATATTAAAATTTTAAAATAATTTGCCATAATTTATAGAAATAACTATTTATGTATTAATGTATTAATTATACTATATATCAAATCAAATATGGTATGTTAACATATATATAGATTATAATAATATGATGGTGGTGATAATGTATACATTATTATTTTTATTTAATATAAAATTACTATGTATATAATGTTATTTTTATATCTACATTAATTTTGAGTTCCAAAATATTACAATGATCTTTCTAACATTTTAACTCCTCAAATTATAGGGCATCCTCTTTAAGTTTTTTTAGCATAGAAATAATATTTTAAAACAAATCAAACACTTTCTATCTTATCTTTTTTTCTGAAGGTCAACCACCCGATTTGGGTTTGAGTGGTCATTAAAGACCATCGCTCATGATATAATAGTTATAGGTGATTATTTTTTATATAAAAGATATAGATTTTAATTTTTCAAATTAGTAAGTATTTATTAAAATTTATTATTAAAATTTTATTTGTAATTATAACAATAATATTTCAAATTTTAATTTAAAATAATTTATATAATTACATATTATAAATATTAAATATAAATTTATCATTAAATTTATAATTATATCTTATACTTAAATATAAATTTA
>LPNX010574656.1:219584-250929 GCA_001517045.1 Pseudotsuga menziesii | reverse complement strand
TCACGTAGTCACTAATTCATCATTTTGTACTAGTGAACACTCCTGCAGTGTGGCACTGATAACCCCTAGGAAGGTCATCAATGGAAATATATGGAACACCTACAGTCAATCTATGGAGGTTATCTTCAATCTATTGAATCCCATCCTCTGCCTTGACGTTCCTGCGAACCACGTATCTAACCGCATCGTTCCTCTCTATAGGTGAAGCCCCTACAGGTCTCGACGGACCTATGTATGCAAAATGGTGGGATATGTCTTAGTATCAACAAAAATACAAAAACATGGAATATGATATAAAAAAAAACATTATGTGGTAGTATATTTCTCACCTTGGTTGCCCATTGCTTACCCTTAGGAAAGGGAATATTAGGGTCAACCTTGAATTCAACTGTTGCGTATGCATAGTCCTCAATCATCAAGAATTTGCCTCGTAGCCAACAAAAGAAGACAACACCACAGGTCACTGTAGGTCCTCCCACACCCCCATGATGGGCCATATCTCCGACTAACTGTAACATCTGTGGATCCTTGAAGTCTAGCCTGTTAAGAGGCACCTCCAGGTGTAACAAAGGCACCTTGTCCAAGAAGAAAGATACCACCACCACTCCATAACCAAATTGCTTGAGCTCACCTCATCTACATTTTGTGAGTGGATTCTTGAGACTTACCAACAATACCTAACTCTAGTTAAAGACATTTGGAGCCATACACTCCATCACATATAGCATATGTGCTTGGGTAGTCTCATGTGCAACTCAGCTACCCGCTACCTTCTCTATGGTGAAGGCCAATATTCTCAATGGTTGGTCTACAATGTGTTTTATGGGGATTTATCCCCTTTAGACCTTGTCCCAATGACACAATGCTCATCTATGAGGTCATCAATAGACATCTCCCCTTCGTGAGGACCTGTAAGTGATATTGGGATCCTTTTTTGGGACAATCTAGTCAGAAAGTAGATGTCTTCCACATCTATGGTCAAAATGAGGGTCACGACATGAAATTTCTGTTTGTCTGGACCCCACATCTGTCTCTGATGATCCAGTAAATGTACATGGGCTCTCATGGTCGACATCCTGAAATACTTTAGGAGCCCACACTCCCTTAGGGCCCTCACATTCATTTTATCATTGGCCGCATGAGCATCATCTAGCTTGTTTTCACATTCCTTCTGAATCACCATTTTCTTGGTTCAATACCTATGAAACAACCATAAGGTGATCATTAGAACCTACGGATTGCAAAATTTCTTGAGTTTTCTTGCTAAGAATTGAGTTTTGGGAATCCCACAACTGACTCTCTTTCCCTTAGGGAATAGAGTGACGACGTTGTCTCCCCTAGGAGACAGAGTGCATTTGGCGCTCTTTCCCCTTTTAGGGAGTGCATCGGTGCACAACACAAAAGGGAGAAGAGCGTCACCCTGGGAACGCTCTTGCCCTTTGAAGAATCACCCCCCAAAACACCAAGAAGCATCATGAAAATGAAATTTTCGACCATGAAAAGGAAGGGCAAGGTGTTATCTCTTAACCTCTTTCGACAGTTTAACAAATGGATGCCTAGATCTCCCGAAATCTCCTTTGGAATTCCTCTTCTAAGCACAACTTTCACCCTATTTGCTATGGTAAAACACACAATGGTTAAAAAATTTCACCATTTGACTGTTTATGTTATTTTTAGATTTTTTATTAGAAATAATTAGTGGATTATTTAAATATTATTGGTTTTCATTGTATTTCTCTTATAGTTTTCACGGTGAAAGTGTTCTAACATTGTTTTTGAGGAATTTAGGACATTATGGGGCATTTTTGGTTACGATCGAGTTTCTTTTTGTCTTTTTCACACTTTAGGTTAAGTTGAAAAAGTACCGAGCACCTTTTATACCCTCGACGTGCTCATTAAAAACCTAGTGAAAACGCATCAAGTGTGATTTAACTGCTTTCTCAGAATCGTTAAAATGGATTACAAAAAAAGGAAACTCTATAGAGTCACATTTAAGCTCTTTTCAGGCTCTTTAAACAGAGAAAGATCGCCAAGCAAACTTGATTCTTTCATGCTTGTAGAAGTATTCGAAAGATCGTCTATTAAGTGATAGTTTACCCCTTTTTCAGACCGATTAGACTACTCTAGTTCTTTGCGACTAGAAGAGTTCTCATAGGTATCAATTTATATTTGTTCGGGCCTTGGGGACTAAATATATGAAAAATTCTATTCTGAAGTTTTCTTAGTCATTTTAGACTCTCTAAATATGAAACGATGACTGATTCTACCTTCTACAGACTTGTAAAATCAAACATTGAAGGACCCTTTTCTGGGAATGAACTCCTCCTTTGTTAGGTTCATAAAACATATGAGAATGGAATCACCTCCGATGAGCTATACCAAGTGTTTGTTACCCTTTTCAAGATCATTAAAAAACAAAGAGGTACTCATCCATCCTGATGGGGAAATTAAAGGGATGGGGAACATCTTTCATTTTTATTAATGGCAGCTCGTAGTCCACCCTTGAACATGGTGCATGTCTGCATTTTCATTCAAAGATCTGGGTTTTGAGCTTGTCATTGAGTCGATCCTTTTTCATGAGTCATTTAACTCCTTTCAGTCAATTCAAAGAATTCATCATCCCACCTTTGCATTATGTCTAGTTTCTACTTCGTTGAGTCAATACTGACAAGTCGTTCATCGTGCCATCCAATGTTCAAGGGAATTCTTCACCATAGTATCCCTCTACAGTTTCTTTACCTACATTCGATTCAGACATATCTGAGTCACTCCTATTGTTATTCCACTATCATTATCACTTCAACATCACTTTTGTTCCAAGTTTCATGGCGACGACGGGAGAAACATCATGGCCCTTCTTCGACAAGTCTTTTCTCGTCGACACCAGCACATCATCCGAGAATTAGTCTTAGAAACCATTCAAGTACCTTGATGCCTAAATGCCTCAATGGAAGGTTTCCTTGCTTTCGATAGTAGGCTTTCGACTTCAAATATTCCATTGATTGTTCGACTTCAACTCATCTATTCACATTCAGAGGAATGTACTAGGATACCTTCGGAATCATTGACATTAATGGTGATTTTCCCTCGCACTTGTTAATGATATACATCAAAGACTGGTAATCAAGTGGTTTCTACCATGTTCGATATCATGACATATATTGACATGGATAGGATCATATCGATTGAATTTGGAATGAAGACCCTGAATGGTTAGGTATTCGCTTGAATGCGTTCCTATCTTCAAGTTGCAATGGAGTATTTCTTGAGTCATTTCATGGATCCACATTGTATATCTAGTGGATGTGCTCAAGTATTGGGTCAAGATGACATAGATCTACAATGTATCTTTTGTAGCTATGCCTCTATTTGAGTCTTATTGATCATGGATCTACATCGTATTATTGGTAGCCATGACATGGTCATTATACATGGATATGTAGTGCATTGGCCATCAACCATGTTTTAAGTCAGATATTTTGTAATTGGTTGTATGTCAAGTCTTCGCTCGCCGCCCTTTTGCCTCTAATTCCATCTCACATCTAGCAAAGCATTTCACCTATCATCCCCTTCTGACTTCATACTTTTGGGGCATTTTGTCACACCTGAAATTGGTAGCTATACTCAATCTCGTGAAGTAGCATGGCCAAAACATATTTTGGAGAACTTTTTTCCTAGTTCTAGGATGTCTGATACACCTTGTCTCTTGACATAGGGTGTCAAACCTTCCTGGAGCCGTGTTCCTGCTGACATAGTGCGTCGATGACACTTCTAGACTCAAGACAAAGAGCACTGACACATCTTTCTCTTGTGCAGAGAGCGTCAGTACTATAAAAAAGGCAAAACACAGAGATTTCAAGAACCTTCTAGATGAAAGTCCTTATGGAGGGCGATATCGACTGCTTGGAATAGGTGGCACTCAAGCCCCTAGCCCCTAGGGATCATTCCCTTCCTTCCTCCCAAAATATTTCAACCCCTTTGGGTTTCCCTTGGCTTATTTATACAAGCATCCTCTCATGAGTTAAGGGGGAGAATACCAAGAGAGCATCTTCATGCTACTTGAATCATAGCTGGTATAGGAGGCAAGAGTGTATGGTTGTGAGTGACGCTTGTCAAGCTTGTAGAGTCTGTAAGGTTGATGTCAAAGACATTATGAGAATGAGGATTCAATGTCAAGGATTCAATTGTAGCTTCTTCTTCTTATATAATTAATACAAACAAGTTCTCCTTTTCCATGAACAATTTGTGCTAATCTCAATTGTTCATTACTTTTCTCCTTGACTATTAGTATAGGCATTTGAATTGTCGTGTTGCTTTCATTGTTTTTCCTTGTTCTTCATGTTCTTGGCAGGTACATTTGATCGCAAAAGATCTATAAGGAAAGGACAACCTCCATCTCTGAGGTAAGAAAAGCTTAACATTCAAGTAGTTCAATTATATAGGAGAAGGATGCATTGTTGTGGGTTTTTGTTCTAGATCCGCTCCATGCAGACCAGGGGAATGATCTTTGTCCACACCGATTGAATGTTAACAATAAGCAAGAAATGACAATTTGTTTATTTACACGAATATTTTTTTAGATAGGGTTTGGTAATCATACAACAAACTCTAGTTTTTCTAAATGAAATCTATGCATAGTTTGGTTTTAAATTAGGGTTTAATAGTTAAACTAGAGGCCATCATAAGTTTCTAGAATATTATTTGTTTATATAATTACACATAATTAATTATGTGAATAAACCCTAGCTAGAAACATTTTAAAACTCAAACCAGTAACATAAAACAAAGGAAAATGCATCACTGTAACTAAGGAACCGATCCCTCTTTCCAAGATAAAATAAATAATAAGCATAACATACAGGAAAATTATTTAACCGTGAAGCAATATGTCGTAGTATTAAATCCATTGCTAAAGTCTAAAATAAATTTACGATTCACAAAGCAGTAAACCCATAGACGGCGTGATATCAAACAAAAACTATGTTTGCATCATTAAATTCAGAAAAGGAATTATATTCATCTGCCAATACATATTTAACAACAGAGTTAACACCCACAAGCATTAATGTTGCACACTACAAGTATCATCCCAACTCAAACATTAAATGTCTGTTGACAGCGTAATATTGTCCTTGTAATTTAAAAGCCTAGAAATTAAACAAAGCTTACAAACTGAAGATATTCTCCACCAACCCGTAAATGCAAGAAAAACCAACGAAAACTAAACCAGAAAGTCCCGTGCTAGTTGGACCAGCGATTCCTTTCTCAAAGATTTCCATTTAACTGTGGGAGAAGTCGAGAAGAAAGGCTTACCAGGATCAGAAGACGCCATGGGAAGGGCGCAACCATACAATTGTTAACGACTTTACCTGCAAAAGGAGAGGTAAGTGTTAATTGAACCACATTTATTATAAAGAGAAGACTATTGAAAACAAGAATAAGAGGTTTAACATTGCCTGCAACTCACTGCCATTGAGTCGAAAACTTGAATACCTTGATGGGTTTGGAGTTATAAACCCATACTTCGTAAAACACAACTAAACAAAACCAGCCTGACCTCACAGGTCTTTATTCCATGCAGAATAAATTAAAACTTTCAAGAAAAAGTCTTACAAAGCTTGCAAAATCACCGATGAATGTTTTTCATTTACCAAATCTGAAAAAGACTTTTCAAGAAAAAGTCTGAATACCTTGATGGGTTTGGAGTTATAAACCCATACTTCGTAAAACACAACTAAACAAAACCAGCCTGACCTCACAGGTCTTTATTCCATGCAGAATAAATTAAAACTTTCAAGAAAAAGTCTTACAAAGCTTGCAAAATCACCGATGAATGTTTTTCATTTACCAAATCGTTGCTCATGGTTCCCGAGAGCCTCACGAGCGAAGGAATAATCAGAGGTTCAAGACAAAGTTTTCCATTGAAACTTTGTAATCCTTCTCCAAATAGCGAGTCATAGGAATAAAACCCTACTGTAGAGGAGAGGACTGAGATATAGCTCACATACTAAATGCTTTTGGGATCCAGCTGGAGGAAGGTACGTAGAACCCGCATGTAGCACTGAGATATAGCTCACATAGTAAATGTGAACGATGTACGAAGAAGCCACGTAGAGATCCATGTAACCAGATAGTTAATACAACGTGTTGTCAACCGTGTAACGGACGAAGAAACCCAGTTCACCTGCTTGTTATCATGCTGTTTAAACCAAAACGCGCGGGGGAAATGGACACCTGTAGGTTACAAACACACAGGATTTAGCTCCAGGAGCTAAGTAAGGCTTACTTCTAGTCTCCCACAAGACCACCTACGTCTCTAATGCATAATCATTAACCTTAATCATAATTATGTAAAACGAGATTAAACCATAACTTTATTATAGGGATAATCAAGATATAAGCAATAATATAAAAGTTGAATAATATAAAGTATGACGTAGTGGAGACAAACAAGGTAGGTTTGAATTATATTTAAAATAAATAATAAATTAATCTTTTTTTTTACATTGACACTTTTGGGTACGTTACATAGAGCTTATATACCCTCCACCACCACAATTTTCAACCTTCCTACTACTCAAGGCCCCACGACCGTTGCTGCCCCACTTGGGATTGCCGCGCTGCCTTGTAGCAATAGCGCAGACATGAAAATAGACATAACAAATCCCAATTTGCAAACAGAGAGCTCGGTGCTTCCAATGTATCTCCTTTGCCGAATTCACAATCATATAAACACCTCCCATCTCACGGAGGGGTGGTTCAACTAGCTCATCACCATGAATCTTGATGGCACACAGAGCCATCACGTCCCTTGTGCCAGGAGCCGCCATCGCCGGATTCATTAAAAAAATTCATGAGCGCTAAGGGCTTAATTAACCACCTACCTCCTGACCACATGCTTGCCCATGTGATCCTCGCTGACATTTTGACCTGGTGGAGGTGTGTGCCTATCATCTGCATCCAAAGATTTTCAAAAAACAATTACACATAATAAATTGTTTTCATTTCATCAACAGGGAAGGGACAGTCTCAGGTAGACAGTTTCTATGGAGCGTAGGCCTCCCAAAAGGTAACGGAGGTGAGAAAGAGTTAAATGATCGAGCATTGCATAATGAGAATGAAATGCCCACCTAGCAATTGTGTGCGTCCCAAGTAAGTATGATTTAAGCAAGTGTTGTTGAATGCCTGTGAATGCTCTAAAGTTTGGGGGATAACAAAGTAGGAGTTAAGGGAGCAGTATAAGCGTTCAACAAATCGCCCCCGACTCGCCGGAATCCGGCCGATCAATTTTAGTGTAAATCATACTTTCGAGGAATTAAATCGTAATTTTAATCATTTGGGTAGTTTTAAAATGCTCGATTTAGTATAGAAAGAGCTAATAAGATTAGTAGAAGTCCAAAATAATGAAATAAACAATTTCACAGCAAACATTTGACTAATTTTAATAAAAAATTGGCCGGAAAAACGGGGCGATTTGGTGAACGCTTATCCTATGCGAGAGTTAAGTGGCACATAGAGAAAGGTTGTTAAAGGCAGGTGGGTAAGGTAAGTACCCGACATGAAAATAAAGGTAGGTTGAAGGTTCATAACAATAGGTTCAAAGATGGGACTTTAGAGTGAAAAAGGTAACTTGCTCAAATGGGAGATGATGCATAACACGTTAACAGAGTTGGATCTTGGACTCTTTTTGGATAGTAATATTTTTATAATTTTTAATTGTGATTTAGATATATATATATATATTATTTGTAAGATATTTAATAAGGACTAATATAAAATATGATTTATTTTTTAATATAATAAATTACGTAATTATTATTATTTTTTTAATTTTTTTTGTAAAGTAGATTTAGATCTTTCTATTGCACGAAAGTTTGTACGAGAGAGTCTACTTCTGTCTTGCATAAAACTGGAAATAAAAGAAAGGAAACCAACAAAAAGCTATACAGAGCAGTAATAGATACTAATTGGCAACATCCTTGACTCCAGGGCTTGCATAGCTTCTGAATCGGAGTTCGAATTTATGCCTAAATGAGATGAAATTTTCTATACCTGTTTGGTAATCTCATCCAATTGTAGGAGAATCGCTTGGTGAGCTTCTCCACATTCCAATAGGACAATTTTTCATTAGAAATTTTTGCTGCCAGGCGATATCCAACGTTTTTAAGTATAGAGCTACTCAACCTCGCGGGTATCCTGGATCTTAGAGGAGGGCCTCAAATTCTCTACGCAGCTCATCATCCAAAGTACATAGCTTGGTGACTTTAGCTTCCTCTTTGGCCTCGGCAATTTCCTCCGTTATCTCCTTCGGAGCCTACTCATTGAAGAGCTGAGCATTCCTGACAATACTTTTAATAACTCTAGATGAGGTGGTGGGGGGAATGGCCGACGGGAAAGCCTCCTTGGCTTTACTGTGCCTATAACGTCGCAACTATGGACGCATTGTGAAACTGAGAGTCTGGGTAGGCTTCCAACAAAGGTTTGTGAGGAGGAGAGAGCGCAGAGATGCAAACCTAGGAAAGCGCAGTTCTGTAGGATACAAAATAAAGGGAGAAGAGGAGTAAACGGAGGTAAGATAGAGAGGGGTGTGAAGCATAGCCGAGGAGGTAAGCCAAGTAAAAGGCTAGGGGGGGGGAGATGGTAGCCACAGAGGGCACCACGTCTGCACCAAACCAAACTAGAGACCAACAGGAACTAGAGAATTCCAAAATGTTGAAGCTAACTAACGGAGCATCCAATGCTTGAAAAAAGATAGGCTTACCATATTTAACCAGAGTGGCAGGTGGGTATTAGAGCCCCACTTGTGGTCCTTCTCTGAGCTTGCCATGATTTTCGGGAGTGAGCATGTCTGAGTTCTCATGGGCGAAATGTCCTCGACGTCTGTCCTCATCGATCAACCCTGTTAGATGCATAATGTCATTTGTGCCTGCATTATAATTATGGGACAAGGACCATGTTGTGGGTTGAGAGGTGGTGGCTTGAGGCTCAGCCATGTGCCTCTCAAGCTCCACCCCACCTGTTGTGATGATCACCTGCTATGGGGTATTTTTTCACTTTATATATACACATTCTAACTATTAAAATTGTTAATATATTTCAAATAAGATTAAAATTAACCATCCTAATAAAGAGCTTTATTAGAAAAAAACATTAACTAATCAACTAATTATTATTATATATATATATATATATATATATATATATATATTATTTTATTTTATTAAACAAATTAGTTCGCTAGTTTTTCGAGTATAATATATTTTCATGAACCTATCATATAATGTTTACATTTTTGCGACCGTGTCATTTGATATATTCAAAGGACATTTTCAAGCATTAAGATGGGTTAAAAGTTTTTCATTTACCGTTTTTATATTTGTTTACTTAGATAAGATAATAATAAAAAATTACGATTTTATTTTTTATTTTTATTTTTTTAAATAACATTTTCAAGCATTAAGATGTCCTGAAGGCATTATATATTTAAATTTTTGAAGAGGGGTTTTACTATCCAGAGGACTATTCATAGTTTTCAATGACAGCATTGTGTTTCTTTGCATGGCTGTTTTGTCTGTGTAGAGACTTCATTGGAATTTTTTTTATGACTGATTATACTTTCTTTATGATATTTTATGTTTTTCTAGTAAAGTTTTATTAGTTTTTTGTTTTGATGATATATATTATTGCCAAGAAATTATCTACAGTTTGTATTTTGGTTTTTAAAATATTGATTTAAAAGTTGAAAACAACTTGTATTTTAGTTTTGTATACTTTAATTCAAAGGTTAAATAAAAATAAAGATTTTCATTAATAATGTTAAATTTTTATANTATATATATATATATAATATAAAATAGTTTGATGTAAATAAATGAATAGTATTAATTTTTTGAATTGTCATTATGTTAAAATTTAACAATAATTTTGACATTTATGCTTAAAGTAGACATTATCTCTCATCAAAAATTTGAGGACGGGAACTTTATTTTAAAATTTTCACTAAACTTTCTTTCATATGCCAACGGTATCTTTATTTTAAGGGTTTAAGTAACCTTTCTTCCAATGATGATTTATATGACGGGTGAAAAGGAATGAAGAGAGGAAGAATATAAAGTGTTCTTCCAGAGATTAGGCTTCCCCAGCTACATGATCATCAAGTTGCCATTCCTTCAAGCACTTATAGAAGTTTTGGTTCGGCTTAATGCTATTAGTGTAGATAAATTCCTCGGATGCAAGTTTAGCATAAATAATACCTAGGTGTAAATTTAATTTTATAGACTGTAATTGTTAGGCGGAAATTATTTTGTATGTTGCATGCTATTTAATGTCATTCTATGCTGCTAGTTGGATCTCAAGTAGCTTGAGATCAATTACGGTAGAATGTTAAAGGTTGGATATCAAATAACTTGAGATTAATTAAACTTCACATTAAATATATGTGTTTTATATTGAACATGAAATTAAAGCGTATCAATATTACTCATAAGGGAAATAATAATAAAAAAAAGACAAATAGTAAATATGTAATACCCCTCGTCACATTGTAAGTAACCTTATTTAAATTTTACTTATTGTGATGGAAATTAATAATTTTGTAAAAGTTTGTTTCTTTAATACAAATGTGAAAATGTGGATACAACCATGCAATTAATTGACAAAAACCTGAGTTTATGGAAGTAAATAAATCCTCAACCATCTTTACGAAGACAAGTGGCCAGACCTGGGGAGAGTTAGTTATTAGCTATTAAAGTCCTAGGCAAGGAAAAAGATGGAGCATGCTTAAGAAAAAGAATCAAGAAAAGAAAATGGGGGAGATGCCAGAGATCACCTAGTGTGGTGTAGGCTCTAAGGAAATAATGAGAAATAACACATAGCTCTTAGTGAACATATGAGAGATGCCAGGCTCTGAAGTAGAACCACCATTGAGCACATTAAAGGTTCTAGGTTATGTAGTATGTAACTCTCTTCATTAGACTAGTGGCAATTAGAAGTAGTAGGAAGTGAGTTATAAACTCAATATTCTGGGCAAGGGGGTGGAAACCTTGTAGACTGAAAGGTTTTGAGGTTCCTAAGGCCGAGTGGTGCGTGGCTGTCGACATTTGAATTCCATACATAATACATATATGTTTACTAGAAAACTGAACCCTTGCTTATTTACAATTATGAAAAGATGCTTCCATTTCTATCAACATATGTATGGTGATTCTTTTTAAATGTATGACTAAGGGATAAAATGTATTATTGAATATTTAGCAGGTATTCTTTCTTGTTATGAGATTATACAAAGCATCATATTGAATCTTGAAATGATTATGTTAGTTATCAACAAGAATGATTAGAATGATCCCAAAAAGGGGATTAGATAGTATTAGAATACATAAACTGAAAGCCCCATCGATAATACCTAATTATAGACATGAGTGTAAAAACCTAACTCTAAACAAAACCCTAGAGAGTAACTGTGAACACTTATATCCACGAAGAGACTATGGAAAAACTTCTGATATATATAGTAATCGATAGTATAGAATTAGGGTTAACTTATTTTAAAATAAATTAGGCAAAAAAAAAACATGACTATTATAGTCACCAAGCCCATAAGAAAGAATTAAATCTCAACAACAAACACGTTTACTACATTAATGTAGGGTTATTAATACAAACATATACTTACGATAAACCAATCAAGTAACAAAACTGGGAAAACCACAAAGAAATTTATATAATCACTGTAATGTCCATTAAAACCGTGGGAAGAAAAACCCTAACAAAAGAAAGGTAGTTACGCCGCTACTCACAAGACATTTGCAATCTTCATTAAAAGGAAGGGTAAAAACTTGAACACCCAACTCTTCTTTTCCAAAACACATAGAGAAGTAAGGCGAGTTGAGAATTCCAATTAATTACAATGTTAATATACTAGCAGTATCTTCTGAATATCTTCAATATCTATCTACTCATATCATTATGGATATGGCACATAAGTTAAACAAGGACTTTTACAAGAACCCCCATATGCTTTGGTTCCTAAAAACCTCCAAGCCATTCGCTGCAGTATCGACTTGTCGCAAAACCCGAATTAAGTAAGTGAATGAAGAGAGTGTGCAAAAAGAAAAACATAAATGTATTCTTTGACAGAGAGCTTGCTCACTTGAAGTGTGAATGCGAAAAATGAAATCCAGAACCCTCGACAAACCAAGAAGTAAAAGGTATTTGCAACTGTAAATGCCAATATGAACCCTAAGTTCTTGAAGCTTTTACCAATGCAAGCTATGATCTAAGTACCGAGTAAGTAGGGTCTGTTTTGTGTAGAACCACCGATTAAACCAATGCCAGGTGTTAGATAAGAACTGGTTGAAACTACACTACACAGGAACAAGTCCCCGGCCGGGATTCAAGCGAAAGATGGGCGCAAAACCCATAAAACCCATAAACATGGTTCAACTGGTGAATTAGGAGGAGGACGACCATCACTGATTGGCCAAACAACTCGGAAAATAAGTAAAATCAAAACAACAGGGTAAAACCCTCATTTTCCTGTCCGAAAAGTGTAAAGTAGAAAACCAACTGTAACACACTTTACCTCAGGACGCTCAACATAAAGAGGGCACATTACCATATAGTTATCCATACATATATGATGTTTAAAACAACTTTGGGTAAGGGTTGAAGATTGTAAGGTCTCAAACCATAAATGGATTAATACCTTTGCTAGGTTACTATCTCAATACCTAAGAGACAGATGCAATCAAATAAGAAATAGTTAGCATAAGAGCTAAGTAAGTCTCAAACATAACTAAACCGTCATATCTATAAATGAAAAATTATCATGAAATCAATCATGGAAACTTCAGTTCAAGCTATATAAATATCAAGAGCTAAGAGTTCAAGTTACCTGCCTTCTAGAAGAGGTATTACACTAGAGTTACAGGATCACCATGTTTTGTTTAAAAACAAAATTTTGGTATTGATTTTGGCATGTTACAAATGGTATGAGAGTGAGGTTATAATGCTCGGACCTAATGGGTCATCACATATTGACCTAGTTATATATAATCTCTTATAGTTAAATGATAATGTGTAGATAATACAATTTCAGAAAAATAACAAAGTCAATACTTGCTGCACATAGACAGACCCGTCAATGGCTGAACCAGGACAAATCATGGAAGAAGAGCCAGTGCTTGAGGGTATGCTGGTATTGGAAAATGAAAGCCTCTATGCAGAACTTGAGGCAAAATGTAATATTGAGATACAATCACAATGTTAGAAACTATGAGAAGTTTGAACGCTAATTTAGACAGTATTAAGGAAGATACTGTCAAACTGACGAATGCTAAATCAAATCAGGAAGATATAAATGAGTTAATTTTAAAAATATTAACATACCAAGCACCACAAAAAAACAATGGCCAAAACTCTTGCAGTACATGGAAGAAAAGGAAGGAAAATACAAAAATTTATAGCAATGAGGAAACCACAGACAATCTTTAATTAACCCCCAAAGAATTAAAGCAAGATGATGAAATGAAATATAATAAACAAAAAGAAAGACCCGTGGAATTACAAGGGGAATTTAAGAAATTGAGATCTACGATGTTCGATGGAGAGCCTGAAGAAGCTGTTGAAGCTTGGTTGCTAAACATAAAATAATATTTTCAAGTATACAATTATGCTAATAATTTGAGGGAACTGTTGGCTATTTTCCAACTGAGTGGGAAAGCTGCTTTGTGGTGGAAGGAAGAAAAAAACATAAATAACATACACAGTAAGGAGTTAAGCTGGAAGATTTTTAAAAAATGTTTAAAAAGAAATACATGTCAGAGCGATACTACGATGAAAAAGACAAAGAGTTTAATGACCTGAGATTGGGACAATTAACTATGGAGGAGTTCATAACTAAATTTGTTAATTTACAACGTCATGTACCATATCTGAAGGATGAAAAATCAAAAGTATATCGGTTTATTAGTTGTTTACCTCCGGCTTATAAAGATAAAATTGAATTTGACATGCCCAATACTATGGATGAAGCAATTAGGAAAGTTAATAACCGTGTTATCTTTTATTTAAACAAAGATATGAATTAAGTAGAACCTAGCAAAGCAAAAATAATGAAAAGGTGGATCAACGAAGGAAATGGTTTAAACCCTCTCCTTTTAGGAAAGGAATAAGAAGCCATACAAACAACAATCATAATAGGTCAGTTTCAACCACAAACAATGGAACAAAAGGTACGAGAGCTCTCAATGGTAGATGGAATACCAACTCAAAGGAAATCAAATGTTGGGGTTGTAATGGACTTCATCTATACATAAAATTCCCCCACAATCGTAACAAAAAAATGGCTCCCTTAAACATGCTGCAAGAAGCTTCTACAATCGATGACATAGCCAAAAACATACCCATAATTAATGTTTCTCTAGAAGATCAGTAGGTAGATTATCAATCCACTATGTTGGAAGTAGAAGGTAAAATCTTGAATACACCTGTTTCCATTCTTATTGATTCAAGAGCTATTTCAAGTTACATTGCACTAAGAGTAGTAAATGTAAACTTTTAAAGGAAAAACAAAAAATGCATGGTTGGTACAACTAGCAACAAGAGTAAAGATGAAAGTTACAGAATTGGTAAAATATTGCGAGTGGGGTTTTTGATGAAATGGACACATCAATCGACTTAAACATACTTACTTTACGATCCTATGACATCTTAATTGGTATGGATTGGATATAATCTCATAAAACCATTATTGACTCTTTACATAAATTTTTTAATTGTATTGACAATGAGGGAAATTATCATACTATAAAGGGAATTTATAGACGTGCATATACTTGACAAATCTCAGCTATACAACTCAAAAAATGTATTAGGAAAGGATGTCAACTTTATGCAATTCAAATAATGGAAAATGAGCCTGGAACGTCGAAAACAACATTGGATCAATTTCATATTCTTAAGGAATTTTAGGATGTGTTTCTTGATGAGATACCAGGATTACCTACTAAGAGATATTTATACTTTACTATAGATTCAATGCTTGTATAAACACCTATATCATGGGCTTCTTACCATATGAGTATTGCAGAATTGATAGAATTAAGGATGCAACTACAGGAATTGCTTGATAAGAAGTACATTCGAACCAGTGTGTCCCCTTGGGGAGCACCATTTCTGTTTGTTAAAAAGAAAGACAACACTTTTAGAATGTGTATATATTATATACAACTAAACAAAATGACAATTAAGAACAAATATCCATTACTGAGAATTGATGACTTGTTTGATCAAGTCAGAGGAGCCAATTTTTTCTCCAAAATTGATCTTAGGTCAGGGTATCATAAATTACGGGTTAAAGAAGAGGAAATCCAAAAAACCGTATTCGAATGAGATGTGGACATTATGAATTTGTTGTTATTCCTTTTGGACTAACTAATGCTCCTGCAACATTTATGAGTATGATGAATAATGTGCTAAGTAATTTTTTGGATAAATTTGTGCTAGTATTCATTGGTGATATTTTAATATATTCAAGGAATGAGAAGGAACATGAGGAACATTTACAAAGGGTTTTGCAAAAATTAAGAGAACATCAACTATATGCAAAACTTAGTAAATGTGATTTTTATAAAATAGAAGTACAATATTTAGGACAATTATTTCAGAAAAAGGTGTAGTAGTTGATCCTGCTAAAATCAAGGCTATTATGCAATTTCTTGTACCGAAAGATGTAGATGATATCGGGTCATTCATGGGACTAATAGGATATTATCACATATTTATAGAGAATTTCTCAAGAATAGCAAACCCTATAACCACTCTTCAAAAGAAAAGTGTTAAATTTGTGTGGAGTCAACAATGTCAATATAGCTTTGATAAGTTGAAACACTTACTGACAACGACACCTATATTAAGAAGTACTGATCCTAACAAAGATTTTGTAGTATGCACTGATGCAAGTAAAGATGGTTTAGGAGGGGTTTCAACTCAGGAAGTTCATGTGATTTTCTACGAGTCTAGAAAATTGAAGGAGTATGAAACAAATTACGCGGTACATGATTTGGAATTTGCAGCCATCATCCATGCTCTTAAAATTTGGCGACATTATTTGGTGGGAAATAATTTTTCTATTATTTACCGATAATATTGGGCTAAAATATATGTTTGTTCCGAAAACATTAAATGCACATACATTTTTGAGCAAATATGATGTTGAAATTAGGCATATAAAAGGGAAAGAAAACATAGTAGCAGATGCTCTCATTCGACAACAACATGAATTGCATACTGAAGTAATTAGTGGGTATGAGTTAGAATTTAAAAATATGTTGAGAACAGTATCAAATAATGACTCTGAGTATAACAAATTGTTGGGAAAATGTACTAACAAATATGATTATACAGAGGATAATGCTTATCAGATAGATACATAAGGATTTTTGCCCTTCAAAAACCAAATCTATGTACCCAATCAGTTAAGTATAATTTTTTTTTTTTATGGAGCTACATGATAATCCTTGTGCAAGACACCTAGGGTATCAAGAACTTATAAAAGCTTAAAACTATATTTTTATTGACCCAATATGAAGAAAGAAGCAACTGAATATGTAGTTAGGTGTTTTACATGTCAACAAGTTAAGGTTGTTCACCATCATCAAGACGGACTATTGCATCATATACCCATTCCAGAATGGAAATGGGAAACTGTAACCATGGATTTTATAACTGGGATTCCTAAAACGAAGAAACATAACGACTCCATTATGGTTGTAGTAGATAAATTAAGCAAAGCAACACATTTTATACCCATAAAATCAACTTATAAAGCTATAAACATTGTTGATATATTCATGAGAGATATTTTCAAACTTCATGGGATACTGAAAATAGTTATCATAGATTGAGATGTAATATTTACCTCAAATTTATGGACATCTCTATTTAAAGGTATGGATACCAAATTGAATTTTAGTACGGCATACCATCCTCAAACAGATGGTCAAACTAAACGGGAAAATCAAATACTAGAGGATATACTAAGGATGTATGTAATGAATCATCCAGGTAAGTGGGAAGGCTATATTTATTTAGTCAGATTTGCATATAATAACAATTATTAAGCTTCTCTCAAAATGAGTCCTCTTGAGGTGTTGTATGATAGACGATGTAAAGTACCCTTGAGTTGGGGTAACCGTGAAGACAAAATGGCTTTAGGACCAGATATGTTGGCACAAATGGAAACAATGATACGATAAATAAAACAGAACTTAAAGGCTGCACAGGACAGACAAAAAAGTTACACCAACAGGAAGAGAACAACTAAAGAATACAATGTAGGGGAACACGTATTCCTAAGGATCAAACCAAAGAAAAGTACGCTAAGAACAATATTATATGCGAAAATTGCACCTAGATACATGGGACCCTTTGAAATATTGTCTAGAGTAGGGTGTGTAGCGTATAAATTGGCTTTACCTCCATATATAAGAATTCATGATGTTTTTAATGTTTCTTTATTAAAAAAAATATAGTTAATCAATCTCATATCGGTGATTGGAATAATGTACAGGTGGAATTGGAGGATGACTTTCATGAGGAACCAATGTGCATTCTAGACAAGAGAGAGGTGGTGCTTCGAAAGAAAACTATCGTACAAGTTAAAGTTCAATGGAAGCATTATGCTCTAGAGGAAGATACCTAGGAAAGAGAGGATGTTATGAGACAAGATTATCCTTATTTATTTCAAGACTATGATAAGACTGAATAGTCACCAAGGACGGTGACAAAGTTTCAGAAGGGGAGGATTGTAATACCCTCTCGCAACATTTTAAGTAAATTTATTTAATTTTTTCTTATGTGATGGCAATTAATAATTTTGTAAAAGTTTATTTCTTTAATACAAATGTGAAAACATGGATACGAAAGTCAAGTAACCATGCATTTAATTGAATGGAACCTGAGTTTATGGTAGTAACTAAATCCTCAGCCATCTTTTTGAAGACAAGTGCCTAGTCTTGTGGAGAGTTAGTTATCAACTATTGAAGTCCTAGGCAAGGAAAAGGAGGGAGCATGCTTAAGAAAAATAATCAAGAAAATAAAATGGGGGAGCTTCTAGAGATCACCTAGTGTGGTGTAGGCTCTAAGGAAATAATGAGAACTAACATAGAGCTATCAGTGAACATATGAGAGATGCTAGGCTCTAAAGTAGAACCGCCAGTGAGCACATTAATGGTGCTAGGTTATGCAGTAAGTAACTCTCTTCATTAGACTGGTGGCAACTTGAAGTTGTAGGAAGTGAGTTATAACCTTGGGATTCTGGGAAATGGGGTGGAAACCTTGTAGACTAAAAGGTTTCAAGGTTCCTAAGGTCAGGTGGTGTGTGGCTGTTGACATTCGAATTCCAGACATAATATAGATATGTTTACTATAAAATTGAACCCTTTCTTATTTACAATTATGAAAAGATGTTTGCATTTCTATCAACACAAATAGTATAATATGTATGGTGATTCTTTTTAAATTTATGGCTAAGGGATATAATATATTATTGAATCTTTAACCATGTATTCTTTCTCGTTATGAGATTATTCAAAGCATCACATTGAATCTTGAAATGATTATATTAGTTATCAACAAGAATGATTATCACGATCCCCAAAAGGGGATTAGATAGTATTAGAATACATAAAATGAAAGCCCCATAGGCTAATACCTAGTTACAGATAGGAGTGTAAAACCCTAACTCTAAACGAAACCCTAGAGAGTAACCGTGAACACTTATATCCAGGAAGATACTATGGAAAAACTTTTGATATATACAATAATCGACAATATGGAATTAGGGTTAACTTATTTTAAAATAAATTAGACAAATAACAAGCGTGACCGTTACAGTCACCAAGACCATAAGCCATAATTAAAGCTAAACAACAAACACGTTTAGTACATTAATGGAGGGTTACGAATACAAACACATACTTACGATAAACCAATAAAAAAATTGGTAAAACCATCAAGAAATTTATAGAATCACTGTAATGTAGATTAAAACCGTGGGAAGAAAAACCCTAACAAAATAAAGGTAGTTACGTTGCTACTCACAAGACATTTACAATCTTCATTAAAAGGGAGGGTAAAAACTTGAACACCCAGCTCTGCTTTTCCAAAACACACAGAGTAGTAAGGTGAGCTCAGAATTTCCATTCCAAAACACACAGAGTAGTAAGGCGAGCTCAGAATTCCCATTAATTACAATGTTAAGATACTAACAGTATCTTCTGAATATCTTTAGTCTCTATCTACTCATCTCATTACGGATATGATAGAGAAGTTAAATAAGGACTTACACGGGAACCCCCGTATGATTTGGTTCCTAAAAACCTCCAAGCCATTCTGCAGTATCAACCTGTCGCACAACCCTATTTAAGTAAATGAATGAAGAGAGTGTGCAAAAAGAAAAAACATAACTGTATTCTCTGATAGAGAGCTTGCTCACCTGAAGTATGAATGTGAAAAATGAAATTCAGAACCCTCAACGAACCAATAAGTAAACGATATTCATAAATGTAAATGCCAATATTAAACCTAAGTTCTTGAATCTACTGTAAGCTATGAGATAAGTACCAAGTAAGTAGGGATTGTTTTGTGCAGAAACACCGATTAAACCAATGTCAGGTGTTAAATAGGAACTGGTTGAAACTACACTGCATAGGAACAAGTCCTCGATCATGATTCAAGCGAAAGATGGGTTCAAAATCCATAAAAATGGTTCAACCAACGAAATAGGAGCTGGACGACCATCACCGATTGAAGAAACAAATCGAAAAATAAATAAACGCGGAATAACAGGGTAAAACCCTCGTTTTCTTGTCCTAAAAGGGTAAAGTAGAAAACCAGCTATAACGCACTTTACCTCAGGGCACTCAACATAAAGTGGGCACATTACCATATAATTACCCATACATATTTGATGTTTAAACCAACTTTGGGTAAGGTTGAAGATTGTAAGGTCTCAAACCATCAAAGGATTAATACCTTTGCTAGGTTACTATCTCAATATGTAGGAGACACCTACAAGCAAATAAGAAAGAGTTAGCATAAGAGCTAAGTAAGTCTCAAGTGTAACTAAACTGTCATATCTATAAATTAACAAGTATCACGAAAGCAATCATGACAACTTCGGTTCAACCTATATAAATATCAAGAGCAAAGAGTTCAAGTTACCATACCTTCTAGAAAAGGTATTACACTAGAGTTACGAGATCATCATGTGTTGTTTAAAAAAAAATGTATTTTTTAATTATTTTGGCATGTTACAAAATAGTAAATTAAATTACTCATTTTCTTAAGGGAGATAATTAAAAAATAAGACAAATATTAAATAACAAATGAAATTACTTTTTTGGGGAAATAACTAAAAAAGAAAACAAATAATAAATAAAAGAAAACTTTGTAAATATGAATTGATATTATTGTTAATATTAATACTTAGATTTCTTTAAATTTAATTAAAATTTATGACATCAAGAAATCCACAAATATAATGGTATTAGGTTTAATGTCTTTCTATAAACCCCATAACAAATCCATTTGTATGGCTTTGCATCTTATTTACGTACATTTGCATCTTATTTATGATTCTATGAGTTTTAGATTATAATTAACAATTAGTTTGATTAACCATATATAAATTAATTTTAATAGAATTATTTGAGAAAACGCTTAAAATACCATATAACTAAATTTAATTAATTTTAATATTTAAAAAATAATATAAACTATATTTTTATTTTGTTTTCAAATAGAAAAAGCTTATTTTTATCATTCAGTAGAAATAAAAAAGTACATTGACAATTATACATATAATCAAGGATCATCCGACTATTACCTCCAAAAGTTTCCATAGAAATAAATGATCATAAGACTTTAACAGAGAGTAGTCAAAGATAAAAATAAAGCATGATAACAAAGAGTAGTCAAAGATAAAAAAAATGAAGCATGATACCACTTTCCAGGATCATAGCAATTGTCCATGACGGCATAGAGTGATAGTTTACTCTGTTACTTCTCTTCCCTGAGACTGAGACCCACCTAATTCTGATCCATATTTGGAGGAAACTCAAACTCAAGGAGAAAGCTTTTCCTCAACAAACCTTAAATCATAATTCCCAGAATATTGAAGAAACCCTAATTAGAAATCCATGTGCAAACAAAATGGAAAAGAGTAAATATATTGAGAAAATAAATTATTTACTCGGATACAAAATATATTGTAGTACTGGGATGACAAAATATATTCCGGTACTGCAATATATTTTCATATACAAAATTTATTTACTCTTATTGCAAACAAAACATCAAAATATACAAAATATATTTACTCTTACTGTAAACAAAACATAAAAAAGTAAATATATTGTGTTTTCATGGATATTTTAGTTACTAGTACAAAATAAAATTCTTTTCTCAATATATACAAAATATATTGATAAAATAAATTTATTTGTACTAGTAACTAAAATATCCATGAAAACACACCTAATATATTTGTACTAGTAACTAAAGATATAATGTGTTGCCAAGTAGGATAAAAATATTGCATTGATAATATGTTTTCTCAATATATTTTCTTTATCAATGATGTTTCAATGGAAAACAGATTCTTATCAATGATGTTACATTCAATGGAAAACTAAGTTTAAATCCGGTAATATTTATAATCTGATTTTCCAGGTACATCTTTAATACAAAATGATTATTCATCATTGTAAGCTTTGCACTACTGGGATGGCAAGATAAATTGATTTTCCTTCGTCTCCCTTAGTGGTATGTTCACATGGATTGCTAATTACAGTTTCTTCAATAGTCATGGAAGTATGATAGAATCAGCATTAGCAGGCCAGTTAGAGGAAAAGCTTTCTCCTTGAGTTTGAGTTTCCTCCAAATATGGATCGGGTAATACTTGTTCAGAATCTGGTGGGTCTCGGTCTCACTGAAGTGAAGTAACGGAGTAAGCTATCACTCTACGGCATTAGGTGGGCCCCAGTGCAAATCGTCGGGTAGAGAGCTTAGTCCATTATCCATTCTAAATTGATAAAAAACCTAGTCCTTTGTTTTAAATGATCACATATTTCTCCTACTAAAGTACCCCTCATTCCCTGTAAGGGCCTCCTTTTAGAGTGCATCAACTTCAATATTGATTTGAAGAGAAATGTGATTGACAATTAACTCAGAAAAAGACAACATAACTTCCATTCTCTTGCACCATTGATTATAAAGTTTCCTGGCTAAATTAACAATAACCAAGGAGTCTCCAAATATCCTAAATATTCAATACCAAAACAAGTTGCTAAACTAAAAAATCCCTTGGTTTAGATTTAATTTAATTAATTGTTATAATTTTTTTATAGCTTAGATATGTATAACATTTGTCGTTGTGAAAATTATTATTGTCAATTTTTTTTTATTATGTAAATTTATTTTTATAAAAAATAAAAATAAAAATTAAATATTAAAAATTGAAATAAGATGATGATGATAAATCTTAATAGAAAAACATCCATGCCAATTAATTACATGTTTTAAGATTTTTAAAATTATTATATTTATTACTTTAAATAAGGATAAAGATCTTAGATTAATTTATTCATAAACTTCAAATTATTTTGATTAAATAATTCATAACCTTCAAATTGTTTTTCTTCAAATAAAATTGGAGATGTCTTTATGCCATGGCTAAACTACTCGCCTAATAAAATTGGCACATGTCTTTATGCCATGGCTAAACTACCAAATCCATATGCCATGGCTAAACTACCCAATCCATTATTGCTTTCTTTAGACCATATCAATATTAAATTTAAATTTAAACATAGAGGTAAACAATGTTCAATTTTTTATTTTTTGACAATTGATTTTAAAAACAAATAAAATTAAACATTTTAAATTTTTTACCAATCATAAAAACAATTTTATATTTCAAAATTTTTAATTTTAGAAATAAATTTTACTCAATTTTAATAAAAATATATTACTAAGTTAATTTTCAAAGATGCTCAACCTAAGGGTTTTAGAGGTTCACAGGACCTTGTAGGGGGTTTGGAGGAAAAAGGATGGGAATCTTAAGGGGGGGAGGCAGTGAATACCTCCTAGGATCAGGCGATGTTGCGCATAATCTAGGTAAGAAAGGTAGCCTTGACAAGGGGATGGAAGGAGGAGGATCGACTCTAGAAAAGAGAACGATGGATGCAGGGGGAATGGTGGGCCGACAAGCCATGGGAGATGTATTCCAAAAATCATCCAGATCTTGGCCCTGCTTATTTGGTCGAAAAACATTAGGGGAAAGATTGAACATATGAAGGAACATGCCCTCTAGGGAAGTTTCTAGGGGTATGGCTGACGAAGAAAGATTTAATAAAATGGATACAAGCAGTTTGGAAGCCGAAAGGCCATTAAGACCTTCTTCTTGGTTCAAACAGTTTTTATAGTGGTATTCTTCAATATGGAGGATCATGATAGGGTTTTTGAAGGAGGTATGCATTTCTTCTACTTGTCTGTATTTTTCCTAAAGTCTTGGAAGGAGCAGTTCAATCCAGATAAAGAGGAAACGAAGAGAGCACCTATTTGGATATGACTATACTCCCTCCCTAGTGAATATTGGGAGCAAGAAATCATGGACTATATCGACAACATCCTGGGAAAATTTGTTAAGATCTCAGACCAGATGAAACAAGCTAGATTTACCTCTTACGCCTAGATTTGCGTGTACATGGATAGATTGAATGAATTGTTGGAAGCGATAAGCCTCACATGGGGTGATGAGGACTGGGTCAAGCCGCTGGACTATGAACATGTCCCATTCTGTTGCTGACTCTGTCATGAGCATGGACACCTATTTAGAGAATTCCTAAGGTGTACTGCTACAATGGCAGGGAAACAAAAGGAATAGGTAGATAACAAGGGGTACACTAAGGTGCTGTAGAGACGAAGAAAAGGACAGAAGGGGGGATAAGGGGGCCCAGTCCCCAAACCCCAAATATTCAATAATTTTGATTTGTTGAATCAACTTCCCGTGAATGAGGTTATCCTAGAGGAGTGCCTACATCCTGGGAAAGGGGGGGAATCATCTGATAATCTTGAGGCAGGGCGAGAAGGGAAAGACAAAAGAGAGGAGTCTCAAATTAATGAGACATGATATATTGATATGTTAGAAGAAGACAAGGATGTGGAGTTAGGGGATCTGGACCTAGACGAAATTGAATAGGAATGCTAGAACAAAAAGAAAGGATATGTATCGACTCAGCATGTCCAACTTCTCCAAGAGGTTATCTGTAATATACCTAAAGTATATTACATCTATATTATAATATTTAAACATTTAAATTATAAAATTAGTAATTTAGGATAATATTCATATTTACTGTTGTTATTAATGATGGTTATACCTTTTCAGAAAGGTCACTACTTATCATATTTTACATGTATTTAAATACACATCCATTGTATCATCAATTTTTCAATTAATAATAACATTAAATATTTATTCCTCCATGAATTATATGGATTTATTCTTACTCTAATGGATTCTAGTGTGAAGTAACACATAGGGTTCACTTCAGGTGGTATCAGAGCGGGTTTACCATTGACATGTGGTCTGTTGACACACTTCTGTCGACAGGAGTTCACTCCACATATCTGTTGACACGCATCGACGCGAGCTCCCTAAACATAGGTCTGGACAGGTTTTACCCTATCCAACAACACTTGTGAAGCATATTCACACTTTCTCTTACTCTATCGCAGCATTACTTAGAGATCCAGGGTTTAGGCACATCATTCATAAGATCTTCTTGACAGGTTTAGGACCTACTTATCATCATTCACAATTATTCTTACTCAGATCTAGATAGACACGGACATCACATTAACACAATTCAAATTCATTTAACTCAGAATTTTCTTAATGAAGATCAACATGTATTAACCCAACGAACCCTGCAAGACTTCACATCATTTATTTTACAAGTTTTACAGGCACAAACACTATAACAAAACCCTGTGATTAGCGTCTCTTTTAGCTTCCTTTTTAACGTCTACTATCAATTTTAGTGTATTTTTCATCATGTTTTGGACAAACTGGATGCTTTTCCATGGGATGGCACTTTTAATGGCGTTATTTGCATCCCTTTTTAAAAATCAACGCTATTTTGGACGTTAATTAGCATCCCAATTAATGTCCCAATTAGCGTCCCAATCAACATCCCAATTAGAGTCCCCATTAGCATCCCAATTACCATCCTAATTAGCGTCCCTTTTTAAAAGTTGGCACTATTTTGGACGCTAATTAGCATCCCAATTACCATCCTAATTAGCGTCCCTTTTTAAAAGTTGGCACTATTTTGGATGCTAATTAGCATCCCAATTAACGTCCCAATTAGCATCACAATTATCATCCCAGTTAGCATCCCAACTAACGCCGCCATTAACGCCCCCCAAAAAATCCCATATAATGCCCAGAATAGCCTCCAAAAAAGTCTTGAATATCATAACACCATATATTAATCTAGGGTTAGCGACAGGAATTACGCCATGCATTTCGGCAGGAAAAACATCCAACATAGTGTCAAGTATATAGCCATGAATTGCACCTAGAAAACATCCAACATAGCACCGTGTATAGAGCTAGGTATAACGCCTGGAATAATGCCAAAAATTTCGAAAGGAACCGTGCTAGGAATTGCACTAGGTTTAGAGCTAGGAATTGTGTTTGAAAAATGTCCGACATAACACAAGATATATCAATTTCAATGTCAATGATCATGATTCATGTGATAGTACTTTTGGATCTTGATTAATCCTAATGAGGGGTAAATTACCTTAATGTCACCTAAATTGCTCTAATGGCATTTGAGTGTCCCCAACAACATTTGAGTGTCCCCAACAACATTTGATAGAACCTAATTTCATTTGATTGGCTCTAACAACATGACGATGATGCATTATGATAATTATGATGGAGCGTATGGATATGATATTATAAGTATAAGACTATATCATTCATTCTTGTGAGGTAGTAGGGCTCCTTGCTCATTATTATCGCAATTATATTGATGATGACTACGACGATGACAATGATGTTGATTTATTGTATGATGATGATGACGATGTGGATGTCAACAACGATTATGCATGTGGTAGCACTTTTGGATCCTATTTGATTCTAATGGAACCTAAATGTTTGTAACGACATCTAAACAACCCTATTATCATCGAAATGATTGTAACGACATATAAATGACCTTAACAATTATATGACATGAATCCTAATGGCGATGAGTGATTAAGAACACTAATGGCGTATGAGTTACCATAATGACAATGACGACAATGATTTTGTTGATGATGTACTTAATGCTGACGATGATGATGATAATGAGGATGATTATCTTATTGTACTTAATGGTGATGAGGATGATGATCATAATGATAAGGAGGATGATGTACTTAATGGTGACCATGTCATATGCATTTAACAAATTCACAAATGTTATAGGCATTTAACAAAAGAAAATTTTCCATTATGTTGGTTTTTAATTTCATAAACATATCTTAAACTAGATTTAATGGAAGAAAGTTAGGTCTAGAAAAATGTTTAATGTGGTTTTTCTATTTGTAAAATATTTGAGTGTATTGTTTTTCAATATTTATCTTAAGTGTTATTGTATTTTAATATTTATTTTGAAGAATTAATATATGAAAAATATTTTATGCAAATAAATTATATTGCAATTTTTAAAACTTCCTAATAAAACTCCTCTCATTAAAATGGGAGCCGATTTCCTCTTGAAAAAAAAACTCTCACCGCTAAATGTTTGATGGAGCATATTTGTCATAAATTTTCTATCTCATCAGATCACAAATTCCATCTCGGGAAACCTCAAAAAATAGGGGTTTATTTACCCATTGATCGTAACATGTTCCAATCTGAGCAACCTCGAAAAACAATGTTTTACTGGATTTGCCCCAATAGGATTTTGAAATTGTACTCGTCGTTGTTGAAACAATTTATAGGTTGAAAAATGATTTGAGGTTCAAGTTTTTTACAATGATTTCAATTGCTCTAGCAGTGGCCAGTCGCCCCTAACTCACATCTTAGTTACAGGGTTCAACTAGGGAAAATTGTTTTCATATCCACACCAACATAGACCACTGGGAGCCCTTCCTTGTTCAAAACCTAATGGGACTGAACCCTAAGGAAAATACTGATATCCCTTCCAGCCAAAAGAGGGTTAGGTTCAAGCTAAAATTTCAAATGTATTGCTCCTAACAAATCAAACCCCCTGCATCCATGTAATCAGAGAACTTATTGTGCTGCTACATATATGAGGACACACAATTTTGTTATAGCAACAGAAATTGAGGTCATGGATGCATGCTTATGTGTCTCTAGATGAATGGGTCAAGGAACTGGATTCTTTCCTCGATCTAAAAGACTCAAAGCTTTAGATGCTCTTAGAGACTATGAAGGCAATTTTACAAAGCAATGGAACTCGAAGGTTACCTAAAATTCCCAGAATTTGTAAGTAAATGTTTTCTATTAACAAAATACACAAAGCCGCATATGAATTTGTATTTTTTGTAAGTAAATGTTTTCTATTAACAAAATACACAGAGCCGCATATGAATTTTTTTCTTAGAAACATTGATATATGATGCTCATAGTCTCTGTCATTAATACTGATAATTGCATTTAAGCATTGAATCAACTAGTTTTTTTTTTCATTTGCACAATTGGTTGATATGAGGCTGATGAAATTTTCCCTTCTGTATTGACTGAGGTTGATGCTGAAGTAATGGTTGAGGACTTGAATATCCCCTTGACCATGGCTTCTTGGTCCCTTCATAAAGTGGCTCTCCTCTCCTGACCAACAAAAGGTTGAAAAGCCTCAATGCAAACTCTCCTTGGAAGGTAATTGTTTCTATTTTCCTTGAGTATTGTTTCTTCATGAGACCAAATCTTGGTGCAAGAAATAAATAAACTCTATTCCACATGCATAAAATGTATTAAAAATATTTCTTTAATACTAGTGAGTTTCTATTTTAATAGCTAAGGATAAATATCTACCAAATATAAGCAGTTTTCAAGGTATTTGATAGAAGGATTCAACGCCAGAATTAATCTCAACAATCCATGTAATAGATCCAATGCTCCTCAATAGACATGGAGCGATGAGCTAGGTTTATTTTCTTTTCCATAATTTGTAGACATAGGTCAACACTATCACAATTTCTCAAACAAACAGACATCTCTACGATACCTTTTACATCAAATCTGCAGCCTCTCGGTTTGAATCTATGGTTTAAAAATAGTTTGCATCACCTTCATGGTATTGACCTCCAATTCAATGCCATATATTTTTAATTCCACATCTAGGAGACTACTCCAACCATCTATTCTTTCTACACCCAAATTTCTGCCACACTACCATTTAAAAAAACTTGAACTATCGACCCTATAGGGAAGGCACCATCATTAGACTTATCCTCTTGAGGAAAGCCTACTTTCTCTTCCAAACTAGGAGTCAGGATTGGAGTGTTCATGAGTGTGAGGTTATTGATGTTCTTTCGATTTGTTAATGTTCTTGTTCACCGTGAGCTTAGAATGAGAAGAAGAGATCATTCAACATAACCAATTTAAAGAGAAATCGTTGACTACCAGGGACCAATAAGTTCATATGCCTCATCTAGGCATCCAACAAGATGGAGGAGATCAACCACGTAGGCATAGTTTTCTATCTTTGGTACGATGCACATCTCAAGGCTTATGGGATTGAATAACTTCCATCCTTCTGCAACTAATCTCACATGATTGCATGCATAAATAATAATGATGAAAGTTATGTGATTGGGAATAAACATTTTTCATTTGGTAAAAAAGAAAGAGCTTTATCTTTTGGTTGGGCTTATGTATCTTTTCACATATTATGGATGACCAAATCACCTAAAAACATGTATCCATCTCCTTCAAATTCTAGCACCAATTTTGTAAAGGGAAGACACTGAAGAAGCACTTGATACCAGATCTCATTGTTGTTACCCCATCTAAGCAACTTGAATGTAGCGAGGTAAACTAGAATTGTAAGGTTAAAAACATGTCAAGAAAAGAAATAATTGGCACATCAAATAAGGATATAATACAAACACGGGGAAGCTCCAAAGTTGCATCATACAGATTAAGAAAATTCACAGGGAATTCAAGTATAGTTGTGGAGTTCAAGACAAACCAGATTTAGGGTCTGCAAAAATTAAGAGAAAGCCACAATGATTGGATGTTTCATATCAATCTTCAACATCGACAAAGTCTGTGGAGGTACACCTCATCATGTTAGCTTGTTAAAAATCCTAGATTTTGGGCAGTTTGTTTTTTCTTTTCTTCTTGAAAGAGTTTTTAACAAGTTACGAGATACATGACTTATGATGTGTCTACATAACTACGAGGCTCGATCACTGGAATTTAAAAAGTGAAACTGCTAGCACATTTATACAATTTTTTGGGGTTCAAGGTTATTAATATTTTAAGAGGATGCATTTATATTGCTAAAAATGTAGTTTTAGAACCTGATCTAGGTTATCCAATTACATAGGAACTTTAACCTTTTAGTTTCTTAAAGCTGGTGTTCCTTTATTGTTTTATTAATTATTATTTTATTTCATGTTTAAGATTCCTAAGTTGTGGAACACACCCATGTTTATTATAATATTATTAGGGTAGGGAAATGACATTGCCCTATTGGACTCTGCAGGTAAAATGTTTCTTGGACATTTTTATACAGGGAATCTCTGGGAGGAATTTTCCAGAATTTTTAAAGGCATTGCCATACTATTTTTGTGGATAAGCATTTCCTTTTCATGACATGATCCCAAGGACATTTCATTTACATAGTCGAAATCCTGATATAAAGTACACTCTACAAACTTTATCTTTATTTGATTATAGATAAAAGCAATAAATGAAATGTTGATGGTACAAACTTTGGACTATATTCCACTTCCCATATGAGATCTTAAAGGACTATGGTAGACCTTTTCTTAGATCTATTTCAACACACATATTTACCACTATCATATAGGAATTGGAGCAATGATTAGGATGCAAATATATATGCTTACCCAATGTAATGTTGATACCCTTAAGGATTTGAACCTTCCACAATTCTAGTAGTAGTTCTAGAAGTTTTACCCACAAGGCTTGTGAGGTCATGAATTCTTTGTTGGATAAATCCTAGGTTCTCAATTATTTAGAGTCAAGTGATTATTGTTCCAACCAATGCCTCGATTTCATCAAATTTGTATCCTTATCCTACTTGAATAGGAAGGTGATATGTCCCTCGAAAAGGACGTGAAAGGGAGGAACAAAGATCACCATCATAAACCAATTTGATTCCATCCAATGTCTTTGTATAATTTCATAAATAATTATCCCATGGAATTTCCCAACAAAGGCTTGTCTTTAGTAGTGTAGAATGCCTCAAGCATGATTCCCTCCTCCACAACCAACCTTGGCTTCTCTTCACACTGTTTAACAATTCTTGTCCTTGTTTTGTTCAACATGGACCCCTTTGAATGCTTTATTGCCTTTGACTCTCAACTATTGTCATTTTAGTCTTGAAACTTTTTCCTTGGTGATCGCGACTAGACATTTCAATCAAAGCCTTTAGTGATATATCTACTAAGGTAGGTTAATTGTTATAGGATGTCTATATCACTAATGTGAGTTGCCAGTGAGGACCATTACTTTATCTTATAGGAGTACCCTGACCATTATCACTACTCATGGGGAGCCTTATATTCCTCTAATTGATACATTGAATTTTGTTCATATCTAACTGATCTCCACCAAATGATAGAGGATCCCTTTTTCCCTAAACATTCAAGCTAAAACCATCACCTTGTCCCTTTGTAAAAGAGGCAAAACTTGTTACGGGGGACTTTCATAATACCTTTCCCTTTTCCCTAGAAGGGTCTTCATAGTTCTTCATGACATTAACTCTTGGAATGAAGTTTCGGTTCTTTAGTAACCTAAACCAAAATTGTTTTCTTCTTCTTAAGATAACCTAGAGTCAAAAGGAATAGGCTTTCCCATATAATCTCTCGAAAAAGAAGCACAAAATTGGCGAGATGAAATTTGACCCCAATCCTTCCAATGGATTCACCAAGTAGTCAAATAAATTTTTACATCTTCCATTATTTTGGAGCCTTACGACCTTTTGCTCTTCATACCACCCCATCCTCCCACCAATACTCATCCTAATTAACATACATTTACTTATTTTACACAACAATT
>LPNX010574656.1:99937-219045 GCA_001517045.1 Pseudotsuga menziesii | reverse complement strand
ATATATAGGCTATTTGGGTGTGAAGTAATAATGAATAGACATGATGCAATTCAGAAAATTTAGTTGGCTAGGTGTATCATTTCACATACATGCTAGGCTATAATGATGGGTGTGATACGATAATGCTAACCATATTACTATGATGGCATTATAATACATGTATAAGAACGTTGTACAATTGTACCTAATGCTACAAGTGATATCAACTATATTTATCCAAAGCCATCCTTTTATAATTTTTTTAAGGTTTAAGCTTGTAAATGGATTTGCAAAATCACCTTTTTGTAGGTTTATAAATGGATTTGTAAAACCACTCTTTAGATATTTTGAAACTACAAACTTAGCAAATAGCATTTAATGAATGCCAATTAGATAGTTGAAAGTAATATTGTTATAGTGAAGTCTTTAGAGCTTCATCACTAGTTAGAAAATATTAAATGCTTGATGAAATATTTCTCTTTTATATCTTTCAATCATGTTTACAGAAAATTGAACGTGGAAGCTTATACTCTCTCAAAACTGGAGCTAGCAAATAAGGATGGCAGATTAAAGTTCTTTCTTTTCTCTTCTGGAACTCGTTGTAGAACCCAAAATTTGGTTCTTTTCAATTAGTCACTTTGATCTTTGTTTTTAGTATTAAGAGGAGATTTGTTAGTGAAGTTTATCGTATGTTTGGATTTTGAAAATTTGTTGGATTGGATCCAGTTTTGTCGGGTGGTTCTCTCTTCATGGATGTTGGGTCTATTAGTATTTACTGAGTATAATTTTGACTACGATGATCATATTTTGATATCTATAACTTTAACAAAACTTTTTGCAATATACAAAAGTTGCTTTTCTTACTGAACTCCTTCCACAAAGAATTCAAATATCGCTATATAACATGTTATATAACCAAGGTTTCCTTGAATATAAAAAATCTCTATATTGAAAACATAAAAAAAATTATTATATTCAAAACATGAAAAAAATTAAAAAATAAAAATAATAACAATATTAGCTTCGATTATAAAATCACGCGTTCACACATAAACGCGTGGATTTACACCCGAAACCAATTGTCTAATTAAATTTTCGAGTGGTGAGTGGTGGGAGCAGCATCATGGAAGTGAATTGAAATCCAAGTACCTTCACGATTTGGAAAGAAAATGGATATGGTTTTGTTCATTGGGGCGATCTTTCACCACCTTCAACTCTGATTCTTTGCCACTAGTATCAGTGTTCAAAGTCAAACACGCTGCAATGCTAACGTTCGTCACGCTCAGGCCCACCATCTCACAACACTTTGTAACGAGGGACGTTTGAAGGAGGCTTTGCACATTTTAAATATTACAAAAACCATGTCCAAAATTCTCATACCTATGTGTGTCTCTTACAAGGTTGCATTAAGAGAAAAGCCTCACCAGAGGCCAAATTAGTCCACGCTCATATCAATTAGACGAGATTCACGGCGGGCATATTTTTAGGCAACACCCTTGTCAATGTGTATGTCAAGTGCGGGGATGTGGTGGACACTCGTAGAGTTTTCGATCAAATGCCTGAGTGAAATGTGTTCTCTTGGACTGTCATGATTGCAGGTTATGCAAGGCATGGAGTTTATCCCACGGAGGCATTGGCACTCTTTCACCAAATGCAAAAATCAGGTGACAAACCCAACCAATTCACTTTTGCTTATGTTATTCTAGCCTGTGCACATCTACCATCCCTCACCCAGGGTGTGGAAATCCATCAACATATAATAAGATGTGGATATGAGTCCAATGTTTTTGTGATGAGTTCCCTCATATACATCTATGCAAAATGCAGGTTTCTAGAGAAGGCACGTGAAGTGTTTGACAAAATGCATCAATGAGAAATATGTGCCCCCTCCTTCTCCCTTAACCCCAAAGGAAGAGACAAGAGTGAGAAACGATAATCCGAGGACTACTGCAGTAGTTTTTGACCTTGAAGCCCTTGAGAGAGGTGCCAAGGCTCTACGTGAAATCAACAGTGCTCAAAATTCCAAAAATGTGCGATTTCATATATTCTGTAATTTATTAATGGTTTCAAATGTCAATGGATGCTGTATTTGATCAAAAGGGATAAGTTGGTCTAGAAATATTGTCCCGCTATTGGGAAATTTTGTTCAACAGTATCATTTATTGTGTCTATTTTCCTATTATATATGGCAACATTCAAACAATTGCTGAAGACATGTTTGTGTTGCACATATTTCACAGCATTAGTTCACTTGTTCAATTGTTTCAGTTCATTGTGCATGTTTGCAACTTTCTGCTCACCCACCTAATCCCTTCCATGCTTCCTGTGTGCAATGTTTGAAACTTTCATGGTGGTTGTGTGTCATTTATAAGCTCTGGTTATGTGTGTGTGCATCTGGTTTCAAGCCTTCTTGGGGGAACCCGAGGTGAAAATGTAGCCTCCTCTTCTAAATGCCTTTGATTCAAGGGTGCAATGAAAAGTAGAATTTCTGCTCCTTAAAGGCAAGGAAACCCCTTATTCCTGAATTTGTAGTCGATAAATCAAAACACATTCCAATATTGGAAGTGTTGGACACCAAGGTCTATACTTACGCTAATTTGTATCAAAGAGATGCCATCATTTGTTGTTCCAATGGATTTGGCCCTTTGCAGCAAGGCTTCCTGAGTAATTGAATCATACATGGAATTACAATTATGAGCTACTCCTCTTCTCTAAGGGTTAGTTCATTGTAATTTTAAAAGCCGCAAAGGGTTGCCAAAGAGTGTCCAAAGAAGGACCATAGTTCTTGAGAAGTGCATGCCTATCCCTTCAAGCTTCATTCCCCAATTTTGACCCACTCACCATGACTATGACAACAACTCAAATTTGGGTCAAACTTCCAAGCCTTCCAACTTCACTTGTGGGCTCTATATTTCCTTGTAGCTATTGGTATTCCCGGGATTAACTTATTAAAATTGGAGTTCTCATTGTTCAAGGGCTTGTCATATATGTATTTTCCCATATATGTGTAGAAATAAACCTCAATCATGGTTTACTCGACAAGATTCCTAGAATGGAATGATCTCACTTTTACTCTGCAGTTATATTTATGAAAACATAGCATTCATATGTAGGTTATGCCAACACACTAGCCAACCCTAAGGGGCTTGTCCATCTTACCCAAGAGAAAGCTTAGATGGCGAAAAGAAACAATCCAATGGCATCAAGAGAAAGCTTAGATGGCGAAAAGAAACAAAAGATAAACCACTATTTAGTATTACCTACATAACATGTAACACCTTGGTTTTGACCTCGTTTGCATGATGTATATAATGTAATTAATCATGGTGAGGAGCTAAAGGCAAAAGCCCCACCATCGATTTGGTTGTGTATGTTTCGGCAATAGGGATAGTTGCCGATGGTATATCGTGCTATCCGACACATTATAGTTTGGCATCATGTAAATACGCACATCAATTAAAATAAACCCACAACAAGCTACGGCAGTGCAACGTTAAAATGAAAGGAGCATGATTCCAAAGGATAAGGGTGGGGGATGTCAAACCTTGGGCTATGAGGGGGGGAAAAGCCATGTGTTACCACCTTGTTTGATTTTCCCATCTTCCCTTGTCTCATCCAACCACTTTAATGTTTTTGTTGAGTTAGTTGAGGGCAGTTACTGCTTGAGGAAACGTGGGCATGGGGGGCGTCAGTTTGGCAGGCTGCTGTCAGTTCGGACGGTACACATACCTAGCGGCAGAATCCATCGTTTCCCTCACGCCTGGTCTTGACCTTCACGATTGTGGTCTGGGGAATTCGGATCCTCACGAGGAGAGATGTTATGTTTTTCCTCACACACAGTTTTCCCATTATTCTCCTCACGCACCAGTCGGGGTTCTTCTTTGGTTTTGTGCATGCAGCGAGCTGGAAGAGCGGCCTTGAGGGAGCGATTTCTGCTGTGTATGTGAAGTAGCCGTGGTTTTTATCCACGATTCTGGTTTACTATTGGTTTAAACCGCGATTTGGGTTGCTGTCGTTCTTCCCCTGATTTTTGGATGCCGTTGAGAGTCCGATTTCTTCTTCCATTTCAGACTGTGTGTGGGATTTCCTCCATTGTTGGCTGTGTCTTTTTCCTTTGCGCATAGGCTAGGAGTTTGTTCTTTTCCCTTTTCTTCCTGTGTAACTTCTCCAGCCATTACATTGGGGAACTGTGTGTGCTGTGGGTTTGTGGATGTTGGTTGGCTGTTGATTGCCACATCCCACTAGCTGAGTCTTCCTCTATCCACGCTAGGAGTTTGGCTTCTCCTTTGTTTTGAGACTGTGGATTGTTGCCATCATTCATTTTGAGTTTGTGGCTGTTGATGTACCTTGGTTTTGGGTTGCTGTTGAGTTGTTTTGGCCACGCTAGGGCCAAGAACAACTCTAAGTTGTCTTGTGGCTTGAGCTGTGTTTCGCCTGTTGGTTGGGATTGTCATCAGGTTGTCTTTGCCTTCTTCACAGAGCTGTGAATGGGTTGTTTTGCTGCGGTATGCAGTGGTTGGTCTTCGGACTGTTGTGAGTAGGATTAGAGGCTAGGTATGCATGAGAAGACTGGTGATGAGGCCACTAGCTTGGCATTTAGCCTATCCTAGCTCCTTGACAACCTGGAAAACCCTACTGTGTGGGTTTTGGCTGATTGGAAAACCTTGGCTATGTGTAAGCCTGCGTTGACTCTTATTCCTTGAGGAATCATGCCCATCTCGAGGGTGGCAGTGTTGCTGAGAGATTGATGAGCACGTCGGCCTATGGTTGGGTGGAACGTTGCAGTGACGTAGCTGGTTGTGGGGCGATTTCTTCATCTAAAGATAAGTACTCCTGACTATTTCATCTCTGCAATTATATATACTGTTTCATGAATTATGATGAACATGTGGAATGCTGGAATGTATATGTTTGCTTCCGCTGAATGTTGAGTAATTGTGCATCCTTGTATGATGGATTATGCATCTGGATATGTATTATGTATTATGTTTAAGCTTTTTAATATCAGCATTGTTGTCTTTCCATGTTCATGGGGTTGTTTTCCCATTTGTTTGGTGTTAGTAGCTTCCTCTTCGCCGATCAGAGGGTCGGGGACGTGACAGATTGGTATCAAAGCTCATGTTGCAGCATGGGCCTGAATGGACCACCAAGATGCAGTGACAGAGGTAGTATTTCTTTCTACCTAGCAGAGATCGGAAATGGATGACAGAAAACTTCCACAAAAATTGTTTAAGTGTTCGAACAGTCGGCTCATCGGAACACTTAGTGGGAAGGACTTTCGATGTAGCGGAAGAGCTAGATGGAAGTATACGTGACGGAGCACAGTTGGAAAGAAAATTGTGGGAAATTTTCTAAGTGTTCGATGTCCGTCGGTAGAAAATAGTTGATCGAGTGTCCGCCATTGCAGATGGCTAAACAACTATGCGTCCGATGGGTAAGGCCTCTGACCGCCGACGCCATGAAGAAAGTTTGAAAAATTTTCTAAGGACCAAAATCGTCGGCTATCATAAGAAGATAGTGGTTCGTGCACCCACCGTTGCGGAAGTCTAGAGAACTAGCCTGCCGACGAGAAAAGACTGCCGATACCGATCAGGTTGTGCTGTCGATCGAAAGAAGATCGAAGATCATGTTCCGCCGTTGCGGCTGCTGATGGGACTATTTCGCCGATGAAAAGAAGATCAAGCGGCGAAGTAGAAGGCTAAAGGGAAAATTTCGAAAATTTTTCTAAGTCTTGGAGTCATCGGCCATCGACGATGGTTAGTGGATTGAACATCTGCTGTTGCGGCTGTCTAATGGACTACCCTTCCGAAGGTTAGTGGATCCGATCGCCGATGAGAAGGAAATCTCGAAAATTCTTCTAAGTATGGGAACCGTCGGCAAAATTTAGTTGATTGAGCAGCCGATGTAGCGACGAAAAGAAGAAGAAAAAATTCCGAAAATTTTTCTAAGTACAGAAAACGTCGGAAAACTTTAGAGGATTGGAATGCCGACACGTCGAAAAACTTTAGAAGATTGGACCGCCGACACGTCGGATGAAAGATGAAGATCAAACTGCCGAAGTGTCGGAAGCTTAGAGAACTAGCCGTCCGACAGGTAGAGGATTCGATCGCCGATGATAGCTTTTGCAGTGCTGATAAAGGACTCGGAAGCTTAGACGGATCGGGATCCGAAACGGCGAAAAATGTTAGCTGTTTGACCACCGAGGGATAGCCTTTGGCATCACTGATGAAGTTTGGAAGCGCAGATGAATAGCGGAAAGGATTAGTTGTTCGAGGTGCCGATATGGCGGTAGGAAAGAGGTTCGAGGTTCTTCTGTCGTTGCAGTTAGAGCTCAAGCTTCGAGCCGTCATGGCAACGACAGCAAGAGGTAAAGGGGGCAGCCATGATGGGTGAAAGACGAACATCAAGCTGCAATGGCGGCAGGTGAAGAAAGGATAGGAGCCGCTATGTCGGTGGCTGGAGAAAGAAAACGAAGCTGCGACGGCGGGCGGAGATGGAAGATTAAGCCACTACAGTGGCGTTCAGAAATCAAATAATCTTCTGGTGCGGCGGTGGCACGAAGAAGAAGACCTGGCCGCCATGG
Source organism: Pseudotsuga menziesii (assembly GCA_001517045.1). NCBI lineage: Eukaryota > Viridiplantae > Streptophyta > Pinopsida > Pinales > Pinaceae > Pseudotsuga > Pseudotsuga menziesii. The sequence goes on along the minus strand of LPNX010574656.1, from coordinate 212,483 downwards.
CGGGTCAATGTTGAAAGGATTTCTGCAATGGCGGAAGGAAACCCAAGATGGGAGCCGAAATCAAAGTTTTAACAGGGGGGAAATCACTAGAATCTGAGTATGGAGCAGCAAAGTGCTAATGACGGCCGCTGCTGTCAAATGAACAAATCTGGGAAATTGCATGCCCAGTGGTAGCATGGACTATGAAGGCTAACCAGTTGTTGTGTGGAAGAGGAGTTCCATGCGAGGATGTGTGACTTGAAAAGGGAAGTTCCCTTAAACCCTAAGTTTTATAGCTGAAATGTAGGAGGATATGCTTTGCATACATAAGATAGTAAGGATTATACATTTATAATGAGCCACTAATGATAGTCATTGCATTGGTGTTGGCATTAGTGGAAAAACCGATGACGACATGGATCTAGCTGAATATGTTGCTGATGCTGATGAATGTGACTAGCAACCCTCTGGAGAAAGGGAGGAGGCAACAAGTCCATAAACAAAAGTTGGTGAGCAAATTCTGTAATCTCCTGCAAAGGACCAACCAAATTGGTCATGCCAAGGGTGTAAGTAGGACCCATGAAGGTAAGAGTTTGATTATGACAAACTCCAAGGAGTGGTATAGGTAAGAGACCTCATACCATGTGGATATTTGAATATAGAAAGGTGTCATGCCTGTATATGTTGATTGAGCTTAGTAGCCCAAGGAAAGTAAGTACTGATGATCTTGATTATAGTAATGCATCTTATATGAAGTAGACATGGTTAGGCCATGCATGGTATGTTGAATGCATAGTATTCTTGAATCAATGCAAGGTAGCATTGAATGGATATGAATTAAAAAGATTTTATGAATCTTGTAGTTATGCATTGAATGTATGCATATGAAGGGTGTGAGTGATTGATTGCATAGTAAATGTGCAAATGTTGTGATGCATTGCATGAATGCATTGGGATGAATGCATGTGATATTATGAAGAACTAATGGCTGAAATGATGAATTGATGACAATTCAGGAACCATTTCAAAAGCTGTTATGAATGCAGGATAGTAAGTGCATAAAGAGGATAGTCATGATCAATTGGCTACCAGAAATGCTCTATGGACTCGAGCAAAGTGGTACAAATGATACGCTTGTGAAGTAAGGAGTATCTAAACATTTCATTTAATTGCATGAATGATGTGACCATGCCTTGCAAATGTTAGTATGATAATGATTGCATGAAGTAAATGAGTTTTGGTAATATTGATGTGACTAACAGCTGGAAGTATTTGAATTTTATAAATTCTGAAAATGCTTCAGTGATGATTGTAGCAATAAAAATGTTATATGCATCCAGACTTACCAAGTGTTTGGTTGATTGAAGCTCAGGTTTCAGGTAGATTATTTAGAGCATGGCAGTGAAAGTAAGACCATGACAAATGCCAGAATCTACCATGTAAAAGAGCCAAACCTTATGAGAAGAGTCTTATGGCTGTAAAGCTAGTTGGTATGCATAATGGGTTGTTAAATTTGAAATGTGAATTTCAGATTTAAGAAATTGCTGACAACTATTAATCACTATTGGCTTGCATAAGATTGTGTCAAGAGGACGCATTGTAAGTGGGTATTCGTAATATGCTAGAAGCATAAAATTGTAATGGGCATAGTAGTGCTACTTACAAGAGACCCACAATTGAGGATCACCTCATTGCTAAGCAAATCAATTTCTGTAATAGGCAAAGCTGCAAATTCTTATTAAATTTGATTACTAATGTCATTGCTTGGTTATGGAACAATCAATTTGGATTGTATTATCAGATAATGATTGATTGTTTGGATATTTGATGAATGTGCCAGGGGTACACACTACAGGAAGATCATGTGTGATGGCCTGCAAGAGCCAAACTTCATGGAAAGGTTTTCTCTTATCTTGGAAATGGGTTTCGGGTGAAACTCCATTGGACATACTGGAAATGTCTCATCTGCATTGCATGTTTGGTAGCAACATGAGTGAGATGGTATAAATTATGTCGGTAAGACATGTGTGGATAAGAAATGTAAAAAGGAGTTGGGATGGCTAACCGAGGGACTGTCAACTCAGAGAAGGGAGCCCCCATTCCTCCTTAACGAAGGCATACTGCGTTGGCAAATGGATAAGTGTTCTATAACCCTTGCTAAGAATGTGCATGTCAAATTATTAAAATTCCATATGCAGAATATGTTTTGATTTTATTTCCATTATGGCAAATTGCTTGAGTATGAATAGGGCCTACATGGCACACATCGGAAAGGGGTGCACACTTTCCTGATGTTGGATCATGAAAGAGTTTTCAATATTGATTACACCCTAGGGAGTGGACGCACTCTTGGTGTCTCAATATTTGATAGTGAATGATATGAAATATGATTATAATTTTAGAGCAATAACACTGTTGAGTTTGCTTATATTGCTTGTGTTGACAGGCTAAATAGATGCAGTTGGGTGTTGCACCCTAAAGGTAAAAGGTAAATGATTGTTGTGAGGGGTTGTGGAGTAAGGGTTATTGTTGATATAAGTGTATGTTGGGCTGTTATATGCCTGAGGATCCATAGTAGATCCTAGACCTGGAAATGGTCGTGGTATAGTTCCAAGCCCAGTCGACATGAGGATGTACTGGCTGGACATTAATTATTTGATGTTGTGGAACAGCCGGCGTGCTGACCTAACATCCAAGTCCATAGGCGATCCTAAGGCTTGGAAAGCGAAGCAGGATCCTGTGGACCAACGAGGAAACGCACAATACAGATAAGTATTGGATTATTTTGCTTATGAATATACATGTGTATATGATTTGGCTATGATGTTTTAAGCTCTTGTTCTAGAGATAAAACCAATGAGAATAAACTAAACATGTGAATCTATTCAATGTTTGGATATAGGTATCGTTGGAAGTGAGGACTATGAGAGCATTCTAGGGGTGCATGTGACTGTCCTAGAAAGCTCGGAATGAGCGGTAATGAAAAAGGTGCTAGTGAGACCGTGAAGTTCCTAGCAACCGAGACAAACCATGTGGAGAGACTCCATGGTTTAGAGGTCTGGAATAGACTGAAGACACCAAGTGTTATGACCAAAAAGGATTGGTCCAGCATTCATGGTGAAGTGAAAGAGGCTGAGAGCATGAAAAGCCATAGCGGTGGTGTGGGTTCCAGGACAGAACAAAACAAAGAGGGAAAAACTCTTGTTGCTCTCTCTTACCCTCTTATATATATATATTTATGCATTGTGAAAACAAAAGATTGTTGAATGCATGTATGACTGAAAATGGAATGTGTGTATTTGCTTAAAGTAAATTGTGAATGTTGGAATAGTTAATTCCCTACCCAAGAATGGACATGAATGAGCTCGTGTGCTTGTTGGGAAGGCATGAAAAATATGAAAGCCTCCTTGATGAGACTTGGATTGTCATGCCAATTGGGTAATTAACTGACTGATTTTGATGTCTGTATTATGCTTGGTCCGACAGAATTTCAATGGTGCATTTCACATGTGAGAAAAGTGAAACCCAGTGGTGCACATTGATCATGGCAGCAGATCAAAAGTTGCTGGACTTGGCTGGAAGTCTCCTTCAAATGATTGCCAAGACCCAAGAAAACCTTGGGGAGATGTTCAAGATATAGAAAAGGCAGAATGAAATGAACCACCAGATTTTGCAAGACTCTATAGGTTTGCAAAGGCAGGTGAAAAGCTTTTTGGGAGCAATCGGCAGCGGAAAGGAAGGTGGATCAGTGATGGGACAATCGTCCAAGCGACTCGTTAAGAAACGGTCTAGGCATGAAGACTCAAAAGAAATTGAGCAGGTAAAGATGAAGCAGCCAGTGAAATGCTGGGAATGCGGAGGACATCATTTACGCCGGGACTGCCCAATGAGGGAACATGATGAGGGCAACAGTTGCAAAGTTCCTAAACTTCGGGATAAGCTGAAAGCTGAGAACCAGCAAGAGAAGTTCGTGGAAGCCGAGGGGCTTGATCCTGAACGTTCAAAGTAAATAATTGAATGTGGGACAGATCTGCAAAATTTTGAAATTTTGATGTGCAATTGTATATGTATTCCTATGTATTGGAACACCGAGGACGGTGTTATTCCAAGGGGGAGGTGAATGTAACACCCCGGTTTTGACCCCGTTTGCATGATGTATATAATGTAATTAATCATGGTGATGAGCTAAAGGCAAAAGCCCCACCATCGATTTGGTTGTGTATGTTTCAGCAATATGGATAGTTGTCGATGGTATATCGTGCTATCTGGCACATTATAGTTTGGCATCATGTAAATACGCACATCAATTAAAATAAACCCACAACCAGCTACGGTAGTGCAACGTTAAAATGAAAATGGCATGATTCCAAAGGATAAGGGTGGGGGATGTCAAACCTTGGGCTATGAGGGGGGGAAAAGCCATGTGTTACCACCTTGTTTGATTTGCCCATCTTCCCTTGTCTCATCCAACCACTTTAATGTTTTTGTTGAGTTAGTTGAGGGCAGTTACTGCTTGAGGAAACGTGGGCATGGGGGGCGTCAGTTTGACAGGCTGCTGTCAGTTCAGACGGTACACATACCCAATGACAGAAGCCATCGTTTCCCTCACGCCTGGTCTTGACCTTCACGATTGTGGTCTGGGGAATTCGGATCCTCATGAGGAGAGATGTTCTGTTTTTCCTCACACACAGTTTTCCCATTATTCTCCTCACGCACCAGTTGGGGTTATTCTTTGGTTTTGTGCATGCAGCGAGCTGGAAGAGCGGCCTTGAGGGCGCGATTTCTGCTGTGTATGTGAAGTAGCCGTGGTTTTTATCCACGATTCTGGTTTGCTGTTGGTTTAACCCGCGATTTGGGTTGCTGTTGTTATTCCCCTGATTTTTGGATGCCGTTGAGAGTCCGATTTCTTCTTCCATATTGGACTGTGTGTGGGATTTCCTCCGTTGTTGCCTGTGTCTTTTTCCTTTGCACACAAGCTAGGAGTTTGTTCTTTTCCCTTTTCTTTCTGTGTAAGTTCTCCAGCCATTACATTGGGGAACTGTGTGTGCTGTGGGCTTGTGGATGTTGGTTGGCTGTTGATTGCCACATCTCGCTAGCTGAGTCTTCCTCTGTCCATGCTAGGAGTTTGGCTTCTCCTTTGTTTTGAGACTGTGGATTGTTGCCATCATTCATTTTGAGTTTGTGGCTGTTGATGTACCCTGGTTTTGGGTTGCTGTTGAGTTGTTTTGGCCAGGCTAGGGCCAAGAACAACTCTGAGTTGTCTTGTGGCTTGAGCTATGTTTCGCCTGTTGGTTGGAATTGTCATCGGGTTGTCTTTGCCTTCTTCACAGAGTTGTGAATGGGTTGTTTTGCTGCGGTATGCAGTGGTTGGTCTTCGGACTGTTGTGAGTGGGATTAGAGGCTGGGTATGCATGAGAAGACTGGTGATGAGGCCACCAGCTTGGCATTTAGCCTATCCTAGCTCCTTGACAACCTGGAAAACCCTACTGTGTGGGTTTTGGCTGATTGGCAAACCTTGGCTATGTGTAAGCCTGCGTTGACCCTTATTCCTTGAGGAATCATGCCCAGCTCAGGGGTGGCAGTGTTGCTGAGAGATTGATGAGCACGCTGGCCTATGGTTGGGTGGAACGTTGCAACGACATAGCTGGTTGCAGGGCGAGTTCTTCATCTAAAGATAAGTACTCCTGACTATTTCATCTCTGCAATTATATATAGTGTTTCATGAATTATGATGAACATGTGGAATGCTAGAATGTATATGTTTGCTTCTGCTGAATGTTGAGTAACTGTGCATCCTTGTATGATGGATTATGCATCTGGGTATGTATTATGTATTATGTTTAAGCTTTTTAATATCAGCATTGCTACCTGTCCATGTTCATGGGGCTGTTTGCCCGTTTGTTTGGTGTTAGTAGCGTCCTTTTCACCGGTCAAAAGGTCGGGGACGTGACATTACATATTATATAATAATGTAATGACAATGTGATGGGCTACCTACCTTGAGCTCCCATTGATGTACTTAATACAATATAATAATATATATATTTAGTATTACCTACATAACATGTTATATAATAATGTAATGACAGACAATAATAATGTAATGACAGTGTGATGGGCTACCAAGGTTACCTACCTTCCCATTGATGTACTTAATACAATATAATAATATATATAATACTTATTGACATAATTGTGTTTTGTTCTGCATCGCTATAAATTGCCACATTATTATCTAAAACTTCTGAAGTTCACATTTCATGTGCTCAAGAAACAGAATCAAAGCTTAGGAACCAAGCTCAGCAGTTCATTTATGTGACTTCTTCAACCTGCAATATTTGAAAAAGGGGTAGAAACAGAATTTATTTCTCTCAAATGAACACCAATGTGATTACTGTAACACCTGGCAGACGCTATACACAACACTTCTTGTACCCTGTTGAGTGTCCACAAATTGACTCTGGTAGCCAAGTCACACTCGTGTATTTTGGTCAAACTCAGTGAACTAATCAATTGAACTAATACAAAGTGAACTTAAACATGTTTGTGTTGTACATATTTGCACAGGTGTTTGAGCTTATGCGTAAGCAGGAAAAAACTCGTCAGGCTGAGATGGCGTCACAAAAGCCCGAGTATCAAGCAGTGCAAGCTCAGCACGAAACTGTTTGTGGGTTCTCGCTTTTCTTTCTTCTCTTCGCCGGTAATGTTTATCACATTGAACATTTTGTCTGTGGTTTGCAAATGAGAATGTAGTGGGTGTTAAAAGGAAATAAATTTAGTTCTGTGTTTTTGGCTCACAACAACGGTTAATTTGTTAAGAGGCTTCGCTGCAGCTTAACCTGCATATCTCTCAAAATAACTTTTAAACTTAGGAATTTTGTCAGCAAAGGAGTGGCTCTTCTCTATGGGATGTTTTGACAAAAATGTGATTGTTATGCTATCCCAAAACGACAGCTACACAGTCTAATAAACTTCCTGCTAAAAATAAAAACCGACAATACATGCAAACAAGTAAGCTAGATTCTTAGAGCAGCACTGGCCACAAATTTAGGATGCAGATCAGTGTCAGGTTCTGGCATGGGATCTTATGCATCAGGGTCCTAGAGGAATGGTCTCCGTCACTGGGTATCCAATCTAGTTGGACACCTGCATTACCGACTCTCCTATAGTTCAGCCATTGACTGCTACAAAATACCTATTTTTCTAGGTGAGACGTTCCTTCCAAAGCTACTGAACTGAGGGTTCCCTTCCATGTGCACTGGCCGAAAAGAAAACTTGTTTGATTTTGATCGAGATCTGTTTTCCTGATAGAAGCGTTCAAGCATGTTTTGTTCCCTTTTAGAAGCCAGATGAGAGTCCTCATCTTTTGTAATATTACTTGTCTGCGAATGTGGCAATGTTGCAAGCTGCTTGTTTCGAGTTGTCTCTGAATGAACACCCTCTTTCCTGTTTACTTGTTTGTTTGGTTGTACAATAGTAGCCTTTGGAAACCGTTCCAAGCATCTTGTTTTATACATGTCTTCTTGCTATGGTTTAGGTTGGTTTCCAATCCGTTCCAACGTGAGATCCTGAGTTTCCAAATGAGACTGTATAATTTTGGAAACAATGACTTCATTTGTTTGGAAGGAGGCAGCACTATGAACTTCAATATTCTCCTGAACATTAGAACCTTTATGACTTTCACTGACATCACTTGAATTTCTCTGACGCTATGAAACATTTTGTTTTAAATGTTTGTTTTCTACTAGATGGGATTTAGTTTCACCAACGGATGTGTATTGTTGCCGTATTTCAGAAACTACATTTTTAGCTGTCCCTTGTGTACATGATTGATCAGTTTGAACTTGAGTTGATACTGATGAAGCTGCAAGTTGGTGAGAATTCTCATGATTTTGTGCTTTCTCTTTTGCAATATGTTTTGGGATATACCGCTCCATTTCATCCCTTCTATTTTTCACAGGGTTTTTTACCACCGCCTCGTTACTGACAACTCTAGAAGGTTGTAATTCAACACCAGTTTGATCCAACTTCTGCTTATCAACACCTGTAGCATTCAAATTCACAACACGCACTGATGCCCACAACATACCTTCATTTCCCTGAGATTTTTGGACACCCTCAAATCCTGTGATCCTCTATATGGCCTTTTTGAAAACTGGGACTTAAAATGAGGTATTCTTCCAACAGACATGTCATCTTTTGATTCCAATATTCCCTGGTTTACTGGAGTATCATGGGATACATTGACATCATTCCCACCAACTCCTACAGAAGTAAAATTAATTAGATTTTCCATTCTGCATATAAACATCTTTATTTACTCCTCTTATAGAATTAGTAGTTACATTTTCTACTCCAGGCTTTGAATCCCCACCAATGCTACTTGTCTGTGTAGACATACTGATATCATGTTCAGAATATCCCACAGAACTAATATTTATGCCCTGCCTGTCATTCTTTTGCTTACTTTTCACATTTATGTTGTTTTTCTCCTTGCGAGCTACAGGAGCACCGTCACTACCACTGGCAGAAGTTGGAATGCTCGATGCATACTCATTTCAAACATTGAACTACTTGACACATGGATCCCATCATTATCACCAATGGAATTCACAGAATTTCCACTGCAACAAGATGCACAATTTTCTTCAATGTTGAGGGTTGAAAGCTTGAACATTTTTTCTCTGGAACAATTTGCTGCTTTGGCTTTTGACGAATCCGAGTTTGCTTTGGGAATCCAGGATGATGGCGTTAACCAACATTCCTAGAAGAATCTGACTCTGATACAGGTACATCTGTTTGTAAGACTTCAGATGTCTGAGTCAAAGCACTGGCTGAAACTTTTGTTTCTGGCATTGTAATCACAAGGGCTTCATTCAGAGCAGTAGCAGTATTAGGAACTCCTCTTTCTTTCACACGACCCTTCTGCTCATCCATATTTATTTGGTGTTTTATGTATTCTTTGCTCACATTGTTGGTCATTCGAGAAATTTCTCGTTTTCCCTTGTTATTTTTCCCAACATTGTTATGGCTATCACAAACATCATTCTTGGTCATTCGAGAACTTTCTCGTTTTTCCTTGTCATTTTCCCCAACATTGTTATGGCTATCACAAACATTATTCTTTCCAAAGTTCTCTTGAGTTGCAGCCACAGCTGACACTTGAATGGAATCGCTATCAGAATGTTTATCCCCCTCTTTGAGAAGACCATTCTTCTCACAAAGATTTGGTTGAATTCTTTCATCTCCATTGGTAATACAGTTACCCTCATCAAAACTAGAACCAGGAATATTTTCTATCTTGTCAGGAGCAATATGTATAAATTTTGAATTTTTATTTTGACCACCACTGACCTGATCTCCCTTGCCTCCTGTTAAACATTTTTTTACTTTTTCAACTAATCTTCCAAGTTGATGGCCTTATACTAGGTTGACATTTATGATAGGCAACTTGACTGTTATGCTAGTAAGAGTGTTTCCCTTTTCTTTCTTGCCTTCTGTAGAACTTTTTTAATTGTGAATTTAGAGTCTAGAAATATGCTAGCACAGACTATCCTGTATACTATCATCTTTGGTCTTCATTAGAAATGATTATTAATGGTCCAGTCTTAATCCACTATTTAATGTCTAATGACTTCCAATTGCTAGCTTGGTTTCAGTTTCAGGCTTTGTTATTTCAAAGTTGGTATTATGTAGTGTTTGGCTTTCCCTGAATTTGAATGCTTGATTGCTTCTTTATTCAAATTTATTACACACAGAGTTGGGAACATGGATTTTTCATTTTGTTCAAACATTAGAGCTGTGTTTCATTCTGGAATTGCAACTGCATTTAAAGAATAGAAAGCTGAAATCGCATAATATGTTCTTGTATATTATTAACATGAATTATTTTTTTGTTTTGAAGTAAAAATCTTTTGCAGAGTTTGAAATTGTAGATCATTTTGTGATGGAAGTGAGTTTTGCTTACTATTTTCTAGTTCTTGACATTAGCATATGTCCTACAATTTTGTGAAATTTCTTGATTGAATCTCTTTCCTAGAACATTGCCATTTTTAGATGTTAACTTTAATTTTCATGAATTACGTAGATTTCTATAAACTCTCATCTTCTGAAAATAGTGTCTTGGCTAGTTAGGCTATTATTGAGAACCTTTGCAAGAAGCACTACATCCCCTCTCATCTTTGATATTCTGATCTATACGTTTTGTTGCATTTCAGACTTACATGTTGCATCCTGGCTTGAACTTATTGCTGCATGTAGTACAGGGTTTGTTCCACATTTGCACTAATAGCAAGGGCCATGCCAGACTTCTGGTATTGGCCAGAGATGTTGTAGTTACATGTACTTCAATTTATTTGGTTTGGGAAAATGTTCCCATATTCTCTGAGTTGCACTTTGAAAAGAGTCACTTATATCTTTTTTTGGAAAAATTATGCATCATATATTATATTAAAATCAGTTTGCATGTAATTAAAAGTTACATATATAATAATTATCGAAGTCCACGGCCACCAAATTGATGTATGAGAGTGCCCTTGTTTATGGGACAAGGGACGCTCTCTGCACAACGATTTGACTGCTGAGTTTATGAAGGTGTACATACCTTACCCCACTCCTGATTCAAACCTGTGACCTCCAAGCTGGAAATACACATGCTTAACTGTTAGGTCCTCTCAAGCTGTACATATGTAGATGCCATAGAGTGGTCACACCATATTTCTTTTCCTACATAAGAAAGAATAACTAGCATACTTCCTTGCTTAAAAAATGAAAATCTCAATCAAAATAGTGGTCTCTAAATATGTTAATCTATCAACACACACGGCTGGAAATTATGAACAACAAACACACAATGTAAAACTCTCAATGTTGCGTTTATCCTCTATTAACTGAAAGAAGAAAAATTACATTGCTATAGTTCAAAAGTAAAACATGCCAACCAATACACTTGTGCACCCTAGGGCTCTTTTATAAAACAAGAAATAGAGGGAATATGCAATGTATTTGGTCACATTCATGAAGTGCCCATAGTGAATCAATGAAACCCTACACCTAATTTACTAAGCATGCATGCCATTTAACATTGATAAAAGTGTTGGAGATAGTGCCTCGAATTAGAGGATCACTGTGATATGCATGCATGCACACTACTTAGGATCTATTCCCTCCTTAAATCCTCATGCAAGCACGCTAGAATTCTTATGGATATGTGCCCTACTCTAATACTAGATAATGCATGTAGAACAAACTTTGAAATAGACAAGCTAATTTAAGTCCTAAATATGAACAATTTTAGTTTGGAAAGTGTTATAAGGTTGACACACACATGTTAGACACATGCCATGCGCCCTTCCCATCTCTCTCCTACATTACTGTTATGTGATTCCTTTATTCCACTAGTGCTACACCTTCATACATATTGCTCTCTGTTTGATCTTCCACACAAGAACCAAGAACAATAAGACCAGAGCACCATCATTGTTGGAGAAAACTGATTGAGAAACAAAGGTAAAAATTTAATTTCCCTTTACCAGGAAAGTGTTCTGCACCAAGTCTAATATTTTCTTCATAAAAATATCTCCACCTGGCGAATATGAAGGAACACACTCTAGGTTTGTTGCCCCTTGAGAACTATGTCCTCGAGGAAATGGTAAAAAATACTTATGTGCTTGGAACATTGGATTCTCATAGAGTCTAATACAACTTTGATTGTCACAGTATTTACCCCTATGGGATTCAACATCTAATTGGTCAAGTCTGCAATCAACTCGCGAAGCCAGATAGATTCACAACTAGTGGAGTTGATTGTTGTATACGACCTTTGTCAAATTAAGTGCCATTGCCGATTGCTTTCCATTGAACAATGAATTGAACACAAATTTAATTAGAACCCTGGAGTAGTCTTCTTTCCACCTTCATCTCCATTCTAGTTAGAGTCCACAAAATCATGCAACATCAACTCACCATCTCGCACATACCTTAGACAGGGATGCACTATGCCCTTCAAGTATCGAAGTGCATACTTTGCAACAACCCAATGAATTTTCATCGGTCCAACCATGTACTAGAAAAGTGTTCATTGAACAATGTAAAGCAACATAACTAGTATTCATCGGATATCTAAGGGAACCAATCAACTACTTATATACAAATGATCTACCAAATTTGAATATGTTGATAACTTCATATTTGGTATGATAGGATTAGCCTTCGTCTTACAATCCATCATTTGAAATGTCTTTACAATATGAATTTCTTACTTAACTTGTCCAAGGAAGACCTCACTTGAGATTTGCCAGATCTCTATACCAATGAAAAGAAATAGTGCATAAGGCATATGTCCTTCATATTGAACATGCTTGCCAACTCTGTCTTGCACCATGCTATTAGATTTCCGGAACTACCTATAAATATAAGATCTTCTACATACAAGAATAAAACAAGTAGATAAAATCGACCAAATAAATAATAAAGATTGGGATCTACAATAGTTTTGGTGACGCCCAAACCTAATAGGTACCCTTCAATCCTTGAGTATTAAGTAGGGATGTGGTGCTTGTTGTAGCCCATAGAGGGCCTTCAATTTGCATGCATTGGTCTCTTTCCCATACACCTCAAAGCATCTCCGAGGAACGAGAGAATATTTTACCATACACCTCAAAGCCTCTTTGTTGGCAACATGGTCCCTGTTTTCCAAATGTATTTTACCATTTATTTTGTTATACTCAGTTTTTCAAGACATGTATGTCTATATTCATGGTTACCATATTTGGAAATATTGAAAATGCATTGGAATAAAAACCTTCATTATGAACATGCTTCTGCTTTTTAGTTATAAAACATTGAAAACAAAGCTTTTTAAAAAAGGAAAAATTCAATAGATAGAGCACCACCACAAGGAGAAACCTCAGATAAAATAGTAAACCCCTATCTGAAAATTGAAACTCCTACCATTAGAGATCTTAGAATCAAGTGGCCAACCTATTACAAAACTTTCTTTTACATAGTAGTAAGGTTTGCCTCAAACACTGACACTAGTAGACCAAAACATTCTCCCTTTAGAAAAGCACAAGGTGTCATGCAAGGGAGCAACATGACCCTAAAAACAAAAATCAATGGTTAAGATGTTCATAACAAAAGCTAGAGCTTGAACATGGGTCTCTACAATCACCAAAACTGAACCTGCAATCAATATAGTACCCCCACTCAAATGTTGTGTAAGTATGGTGGGGGATTTATCATTTTATGATAATTATGAGGCAAGGGAAGGAGAAAAAATAGGTGCATGTTGAGGGTTTTTTTATTGTAATTATGGTATAGGTGACAAGTTGCAGGATACTGCCTTTTGAGGGCATGCCTATTTTCAGAATATTTTAGATATGCTTGGACATGCCAGGGTTATGGAAAAACTATATATATCCTTATTGTGTATGGTTTTGCCGCCTCTCTATAATGTACTGCATCTATCTTGAACACAGGCCATGAGTGTGTCCTTTTTAGGACCGTTCTAGTTATCTCCCTAACTTAAACTATAGCATAAATAATTGTAAAAAAGGATGGAGTAGGTCATCTATTGTAAGTTGATCTAGTCCACCCTCCAAGTAACGACTGAACCAAACTGTAAAGACCCTGCTAAGAGTTGGGTAAATTTTGGAAGTTGGAACTGACTGGTTATGTCTTTTTGGTTGGGGAAAGTGATCAAACACTTAAATGCACATATCTAGATGTCACTGTATAAACCCAACAGTCCAGATCTGAATATTAATGTTAATTGTCACATGGATTGGGTTGTATCTTCTGTCAAACATTTTATCGTATCTTCGTCTAAACTAATTTTTGGGACTGATTCTTTGTCTTAGAGCATGGAATGATTGTTTCAGGCTTCATGTGCCATCATATTGTTATCAAACAATGTGTATGTAAATATTTCATATACATGGAAAACCAAGACATTCACCACATGATAAGAAAAAGAACTGTAGACTTCATTGACAATTCAAAACAATAACAACGCATACTAGGGACTGATTTTTAAAGGGGATTTTTAGATTTGTAACTTATTTGAAATGAAAACCACTTACTGTTAAGATAAAGATTTTGAAACTGATAATGACTGGGATGAATGGCATGACCAGAAGCTGGTACACAATAGTAGAAATGTCTTCCACAAGGTACAGTCTCTTTTTGTCAAAGGTACATGCTGGGACGTCCCTTTTTAAAGGCTTCAAAACTGATATGAACCTTGACACCATCCTATCCTTAGAAAAGAATTGAGGACATATTTCTAATAATCCACAGTGTTGTTAGTATCCCACACATATTGACCAAGCCTTCAACTAAACTCAAAAAAGTGAAAAATTTATACTTTGATTTGGTTAGGGACATTACAAAGTATGTGAGGCAAATAGAGGGGGCATGTATATGTAGGTTGATTGTAATGTTGAGTGTCCTTCTAGAAGGTTAATTTTTATTTTATTTTTTTGGGCTCACTGTGGTATGACCTAAATAGTAATGAAATCATCCACTTTGGCCCAAGATAGCCAGGTGGAGTTGTCCATGCTTGGCTTGGCCAGTTTTAGCACAAACTAATTCAAAACCAGTTGAAACAATTGGTCCAGACAGGTTTGAGTAAAAACAAGTCAGAATTGGCATTTTCTGATAACATTTTTATATGCACCATCTTTCTTTTCGTTGCTAGATGTAGAATATTGTTGTTTTATTTTTTGGTATAATTGACGACTTTGCAATATATGATAAGATGGTATTAACAACAAAAGAAAATAGACAGTTTGGCTATTGAAATTTGGAACATTCTCTTAGTACATACATATAAGGCCTAGCCAAATTTTGAATCTATACCAATATTGAAATATTTTGAGGGAAGAATCAGAAACACAAATATAGTTTACTAATTTACCCAGTATTATATTTAAACCTAACATTCGCTGTTTATGGGCATGATTAGGATGGTTACAAGCCTTCCACCCGTTCTTATGGAAATTTAAATAGGTAATAATTTTTATAATATTTAGAGAGATCTTAGAACACAACATAAATGTCTTGAATATGATTGGTTAGAAATTTAATTAGTTCATCTTCTTGGTTTTCAATGTGAAATCACTCAATGGAAGGTCAAGACAAATAGATTTTTATTCTAGTAGTAATTGGATGCTAGAAAAGTACAGATTATTATGTAAAACATTTTAAATTGCAGAAAGATAAGATTTGTCTCATGTTTGTTTCATAGATCTTAACTCATCTATCATTGAAGAATTATTTCAGGATTATAGGGTGCACAGGGATGAAATTCATTCAAAGAAGGAGAGATTAATGGCCCATCTTCGTGTATTGTCACAAATTGATGAGAGCTAGAATAAGCCAGTAGATAATGATACTCAAGCTAGCCAATTTGCACGAGCTCTAAAGAAGGTGATATTGTCCTGCTGTTTGATTAATAGATTTTTTCATTTGAAGTTGCATTTGGAAATTCATTGTCAAAAGTATCTTGAACTGGAATATTTAGTTAATCCACTCGATTTCCCGTTCTCCTGCATGTACATGCACATGCACATATGGGGTGTTTATTGTCACATTCACAGTCATCTTCATGCCAACATCGTGCAGCCTCCAAGTCTGTTTGAATTCCGCAGCTTATTACAGAACTAAAGTACAACTAGGTGATTTAAAATAATGTTATGGTCATGTGGGTTCCTTTCCTTGTATGGTCAAGTTTCATCCCAGAAAATTATTGTGAGCTAAGCTTGAACATTTTCATCCACTGCGGCTAAGCTAAAATTGAGTCATATTGGTTGGAATATTCATGTGCTAGTGAAATACCGAGGTAATTAGCTTTATAAGTAATGTGGTTAAGTTCTCAAATGGAAATGGGTGGGTGAGTGGAATCCACACGAGTCTCTTAGAAATGACTTTCATACTTGTTGTGCTGATCATGATCAAGCATGCAGGGAATGGCATGATATGTTGCAGGTGACTATAGGAAAGGATGTAAAATCATATAGTATAGCTTATACATTTGCATGGATTGTACCCTCAAAGGACATTCCATGACACAAGCTTTGATACACTATATGAAAACATTTGGATCGATAGGAAGGTTAGTCAATTATTTAGTTTAAATGGTTTTAAATTTGAGCTTTTTTTGCACTGGCTTACGAACACAGTCAAGCTGAGAATAATATTATACTGCAACTATAGTGAATCCCATTAGAATTTTATTTATTTTTCTACATGATTTATGTTAGTTTGCACTAAAAAATCTCTTTTGTATAAAAATAAAAAATTTCAAAAAAGTTTGCTTTGTAGGTCATTTGTACTCTTTGAAATATGCCCTTCAATATGTAACCATGGATCCGGTTAGCTCCCCAAAATATTTAGATATTATGAATAATATCAAATAGAGGGACATTTAGCTAGAGCTAAAACTTTACCCTAGGAATAGTTTGTCACCGTCTTCTAATCAAAGGCTATTTCTGAATTACTTCAACAAATTATGTTGATTGGTAGTTAAGGGAAAGAAACCGAGGGTAAGTGAATTTATTTTCTGTATTTAGAAAGTAGCCTCTCACTTCAGCATTCATGTTCCTAAGCACACATTGGAGTCCATTCAACTCAGTTTCAACTGCTTCTACATGACCTCCACCTTTGATTTCTATCAAAGAAGCCGAAAAATTTCCCACTTTCACTTGGAAATCCTTTCCCAGTCTTGTTTCCACTATCAAGGATTTGGATTAACACCATTGCCTGCTGCCTTTGGGGGTGCCATTTATCTTATATGAGAAACCTTTTTGGGAAGAGTAACTACTATTTTTGGAGGTGGGTTAGTAAACATGGTTGTGCTCACTTTAAAATGTTATAGGCATGCTTGGATTCATGCTAAAGTGAGTGACTGAGCCACTGTCACTAAATGCACTTCCTTTTAATTATCGAGTGTGATGACCTTCATGTCTCTAATTAACCAACCAAATACTTTGATTGATATGAAACAAATTTACCAAATAGATCTCCAATATTTGGTAGCTGAATATTAACTGCCCAAGCTTAGCATGGTTTTTTATTGCTTTCACCACAAGATTCTCATCTTTCTCCATCAAATATTCCTGTAATTATTTAATTTGGCTGATTTTCGATTCTCTTGTTGACTAGGCAATACATGAGTTTGTTTAAATTCCCTAAACATGATTGACACTAGGATTTTCAAACAAGTCAAGGATGTGATTAGTCTTCGTTATCTCGTCCTTCATTTTTATGTGGCAGTTGTTTCAGTTCATTTTAACCACCTTTGTTAAGGATTGAAATAACTCCATTTCTCAAATTTGTAATTCAACATTTTCTATACTTAATAAATCTCAGGATCACATAGTACCGTGCAAAGAATAAAATGTTAATGACTCATAAATGTCGAAAACATTCCTTGAGATCACTTGAGATTAGCACATTGCGGTGAAACATTAATCCTATAAACATTACTGTGATAAAAACAAATATCAAATCAATTTCAATCTTGTATCATTAGTAAGTGTCAAAATTTTCTGAGTGTCAAAGTGATGATATAAATTTTCTCAGTGTCAAAATCATACACAACAATCATTTCCAGCTCTATACAAGTCCTATTTTCGCTTGAAAATAAAGCTATTTATGAACTGAGGTTTCTTACAATAATTTTTTCCAAGCTTTAGCATCATTATATAGTGTGTTAATGACTTAAAATTACAATAGTGCCCTCTTGTTCCAATATGGTGTCCACAATGGTTATTTTGCTTGAATATGATTGTATTCTCATTTAAGGATGTGTCTTCATGTCCTCTTATCACGGGTCTCTTAATGGAGTATTATTAAATATCAAACCTTAAACAAACATCAACGCCAAAATCATAGTACTTCAGCATTAAGAAATTCTTACTATTCATCAACTCCAGCTGGGGAAGTGTGGGATAACATCTCAAAGGAATTAAACATAAATTTAGTTTCCCACTAGTAGGCATCATTCTACAGTTAGTGGTTAGTAAACATCTATTTGATGAGCTTTTTGGCAGGGAAAGTTTTTGGTTTAGAGTGGGTAGGAATATTACAGTACCTAGGCTTTTCCAGAGTATGTCTCCATAAATGGAAAGTATGCTCTAATAGAATTAGGTCTGTTGATAAATTGTGTTAACGAAGTAAATGGTTGGTATTTTTATTATTAATAAAATGTCTTAACATTAAATATGATCCATTCATGTTATGTCCATAAATAGGTGCAATGAATTTGTTTATGTTGGTAGTAGAAAATATGCATTGTCTGATTTCAATTGTTGATGAAAATTGAAGTTGGAATGTTTGCGTTCTTGAGAGTCAACAAACTAAATAGGGTTTGAAAAATTTGAATTAAGAAAATAGAAAACTAATTATACATTGTTAAGATTAAATACTGTTTAGTAAGAACTTAAACCCAACCATCATACAGATATTTGACTTATCGCCTATTATCCATTGACTTATCACTTGGTAGCAATGTCATAAGAGGTGAGATTGGTTGGTGAAGTGGGGAGATGCTATTTCCCACAATAGGGTCTAGATCCTTTAAAAGGTGACATGTTTTCCCAAGCGGACTGATATGCCTTACAAGATTGGTGTTTCCTAACCATTTGTCCTTGTGGATACTCATTAGCTTTATGCAAGAAGGAACTTTGTTCATCCTATGGTGGATAGGATCTATGTGAAGCACCAACTATTGGGTTGATCATCCTCTTTTGATTCTCCTTATTGCTCCACTTATACATGGCTCTAGGATGATCATGCTTATCTACTATATCCTTGGCATCCACACTAAGATAATTGTTGTTGATAGGTCTCATATAGTGGTACACTTACGGTTGCTAGGGAATAGTGATTTTTGCAATCCAATTAAGCCAATTTTTTGAGTTTTGTTCAAAATTCTTAGAAAAGGTTTATGGATTTCATAACCTACTTGATCATATATTATGAACTTATACAATCTATCATCCTTTTTCGACCATTAGATACTCAAAGTTGTGTATTGATCCTTTTTGCCATTATAGAGGACTCTGTAAGTTAGGTTCCCAAATTCTTAAAGGGTGCTAGCTCAATGGAAGAGTGCCTGCCTTACAAGTAGGAGGTTGGTGGTTTGATTCCTCCATGCCCTAATGATATTATAATATCGGTTAAAAACAACTAAATTATTAACCAAAAAATAAGAGATAAGTGACCAAACAAAATGACCAAAATTCGTATATAAAATTACTAAAAATGACTAAATTAGTGACCAAAAAATGAGAGATGCAAAACTAGGCATTAAAGAGGATGCAAAACGTGGTGCTAATGATGAATCCAAACATGGTGTTGATATGGTAGCAAAATAGGACGCGAAACTAGGCATTAAAAATGATGCAACACGCATTAGAGGAAATTTCAACTCAAAATGGGCCTTTTAACTTTAACTCAAATTCCATGTCATCATGTGTTATCCAATGAAATTGCATTAAATTTGAAATACTGTATAGGTATTAAACACTTTTTAATATAAATTTGGGGATAGGTATCATAAAAAAAACTAGATTTTTTGTTTGTATTTTCGACATATCTCCCCGTGTTTTTACTCAAATTTCAATCGGGAGAGCTTGTTGGATGCAGAATTAAATTCCACATCCAACGAGTACCCACTCGACATACTTTTGACGGACCCCGCTACCCCAAAAACAAGAAATACCTGAAAAAACGTGATGATGATGTCATCATCACGTTTTTTCAGGTATTTCTTGTTTTTGGGGTAGCGGGGTCCGTCAAAAGTATGTTGAGTGGGTACTCGTTGGATGCATAATTTAATTCTGCATCCAACGAGCTCTCCTGATCAAAATTTGAGTAAAAACACAGGGAGATATGTCGAAAATACAAACAAAAAAGTAGTTTTTTCTTTTCTTCCTCCAAAATTAATAAATATTATTTATTATTTTAACTATTATTTTATTAATTTTTTTAGGAGGCCCATTTTGAGTTGAAATTTCCTCTAATGTGGCGCTAATGATGAAACCAAACATGGCATTGATATGGTAGCAAAATAAGACGTTACTTTGGATGCAAAACATGGCGCTACATAGGAACCAAAATATGGTGCAACAATAGAAGAAATATTTGGCATCATTTTGGTAGAAAAACACGATGCAAAAAAGGAAGCAAAAATTTGTGCAAATTTGGAAGCGAAAATGAGCACATATTTGGAAGTAAAACATGGTGCAGATTGGGATGCTAAAGTGGTAGAAAAAATGGATGCAATATTGGATGCTACTTTGGATGCTAACATGGTGCTATTAAGGATGCAAAAATGGTGCCAACGAGGATGTCATTTAAGAAGCAAAAGCAGAAAATCACTAGGAAGCAAAATAAGACGTTATTTAGGAAGAAAACCTTGACGTTGTTTAGGAAGAAAAGTTAGACGCTATTCTGGAAGCAAAAAAATATACACTATTTTGTATGTCATAAAGGATGCTATCTAGAAAGCAAAAAAAGACGTTGTTTGAGACGCTTTAAGTTTTGTCCATGACGCGTCCCATTTAGAGTCTAGTTTGACCACTCAATGTAAACAAAATACACTAAAAAGGGACACTAATTACAGGATTTGTTGTAGTGACAGATAAGAATAGGAATTTCATCATCAACTTCATCCTTATATTATTTCCACAAACACCTTGCAAAAGACAAGCATCCCTTAGTCGAATAGCCTCAAACTAGAAAATACATTCATTCCTAGATCGACTCATTACAACAAGACCGGCCGCATGATCTATCAAGTAGATCCAAGTCTCCAATATGTCTCTTTCTATCCTTTCTTCTTGTCCCCTATAAATCTACTCCTAATTCTACTTATAGGATTGAGCCATTACAAAATGGTCCACATAGCCGGCTTCTTAACTAATTTTGACCAAAGTTCCTAACTAATTCAATCATAATGACCACACTTGTCGGTATCTTCTTCCGTGCATTTGAATCTTTCTCCTGTCAATGTCTTCCTTGTCGATGGCAGAAGCACACCTTGCACATCCTATCCCCTTGCCAATAGGACCCCAACATAGACTTGTGGCTCGTCCTCAATCTACGTCATCTAGAAATCACTGGTGAATCCAACTTTGTCTTGAATTCATCATATACAGTTTTTAATTCACTGATGACTGCTTTGACCTTCGCTTTGATTGTTGTGCATTGCTCCACTTATTGCTCCATTGGGTGTTCCTTGTTCATCTACTATACTGTTGTTAAGTCCTCCTTCGTCTTCGTGATATCTTCCATCGCTCTGAGCGCAACTTGCTATGTTGCGCCCTACAGTTCATCTAACTGTGTTGACCTCCTCTAGTGTCTTGTACGTGCCTTATTGATGCGTTGTTGCACTCCTTAAGCTCTGTTGCCTCGATCACCTACGCTAATGGGGTAATCCTTTTGAGAGATCCCTATAGATCTAAGAATTGCGCTTTTGCTTCAGTCAGTTGTGCTTCCACCTGGTGTAGCTACTCATATTGTACGAAATTCCCACAAAACTTGATGATATCCTCTGCAATTGTTCGTGCTACCTTCTCACTCTACGTATAATCTACATAATTTGTGCCATTACTGTGCATTGTTGCCACCATAAACCAGCTCAGAGTATTTTTCTAGTGGTTGCGCGACCTCCATAATGTCCTCCTGCAATTTTGTCATCCGCCTCTATCAATACTCTCTGCTGATCATGCGACTGAACATATCGACGTAGAATTTCAACCGACCCCGATTTATAGAGCTATCCTACGATTAGATGGAAATCCGCAGGTCTAACGACCAGTTTCTTCTTTTGACTCATGGTGAATTCCTCCGGTTCTTTTCATGTCATAAAAAAAATGGACAATTTGCTCATAATGGTCATCCACCATTTCGATTCTAAGCAACTGCGCATCAGGTAATCCATCCTCGTTGTTGCTTGGATCTTCGCTTGTCTCCATGCTTAACAAATGACTAGGTCTTGCATTCAACTACCCTGGCTTCACATTGATCTTGAAATTGAACTCTTGGAATAGTAATAACCATCGAAAAATATTCCCCCCCAACATAGACTTGTTAACCAGGTACTTCAGTGCTGAGTGATCCGTAAACATTTTGAAATGTCCTCCCAACAAGTAGTGGCAGAATTTTTGTAATGCATACATCATCACCAATCCATCCCTCTCTATCATTGTGTAGTTTCTTTCTGCAGTAGACAACTTCCGACTTATGAATGCGATTGGGTGATCGATCGCTCCTTCCCCTGGTTGAGCCAAAATGACTCATAATTATATTGATGAGGCATCAACATGGACTTGGAACTCATTCGTCCAACCCAGAAAACCTAATATTGGTGCTGCAACCATTTTCTGCTTCAGACTATTGAGAGTTATTTGACATTCACCATTCCATTCGAACTTCGCGTCCTTTTTCAATAGTTTCTCCATCGACGTCATGATCGTTGCGTATCCCCTTATGAACTTCTGGTAATATCTCATGTGACCCAACTTCTCCTTAGCTGTTTTACTTTCGTCAGTGTTGGTAGGTCAACAATTAACACAATCTTTATGGGATCGACCAACATACCTTCTTTGCATACAATATGCCCCAACAGAATACCAAATGGAGCACAAAATACACACTTCTTCAAATTCAACGAGATCTGATGTTGTCGACATCTTTCTAACATCAATCGAAGGTTTGCAGTGTGTTCTTTTAACAATCCATAGACATTCTAGTCATCCATGTAGAATGTGAGGAATTTATGAATGAAGTCCTTAAACACAACGACAACTATCCTTGAAAAAATTGTAGGTGCATTCTTAAGACCAAACGACATTATCGTGTATTGAAAACATCCCCATTATGTTACGAAAGTGGTCTTGTGCCTATCTTCCTTCGCAATCCTTATCTGGTGGTAGCCTGAAAATCCATCCATGAACGAATAAATCTCTTGTCCTCCAAGTCCTTCCAATACTTCGTTAGTGAACGGTGTTGGGAATGGATCATGAAGACTTGCATCATTCAACTTCCTTAGGTCAACATAGATATGGATTTCCCCTATATTTTTGTATTGTATAACCATCGAACTAATCCATCAGGAGTCTTCAACTGGTTCGATAATGCTAGCATCCATCATCCATTCTAATTCTACTTTGACGCGTTCCTTGTATCTCGGGTTCAATCTGTATGGTTGTTTTTTTAATGGTTTCGCATCTGTATTTAGAGGAATTTTCATTTTCCCCAAGTCACCCGAAATCCCTTTCATCTCAAAAAATTTCATTAGAAATAAATCCTAGAATTCATGCAGCAGTTCGGTGATCTTCACCATGGTTGTATCATCCCAATAATCCCCATTATTAGCTAATTTTGGGTCCTCTGTTGTCCCAATATTGACCTTTCTTATCATCTGTTGTTTGACTTTGTTGGATGGTATTTCTGGTGCTGCGATATTCCGACTTCTCTCTGATTCTGAGATATTGACAACTCTTGGATCGTCCTTATCGTTAGGATCTCCGGTCACATTGCAGCATTCTGACATTAACTGTGTTATGGGTATCTTCTGTGATTCCATTGGTAACTCAACCAGAACTATTTCCAACACTTTGTCACCGATATCCTGAAGTGCGCTATGTATGAATGTATTTCCATTTGCAAAGTTGAAAGTATGACTGAAGCTGACAGTCAGTTCTTGCCAAGTTGTAGTTTCCCTTCACAGTTTTTCTGAAACATACCACCTCCATGGTACTTCGTCCAACGTATGGAAAAATTCATGGACCCATTCTTCCTTCAGCTTTAATACCCATGTAGTTTGGCATGCGACTAGATGATCACTGGGATCGTTCCTTCCGTCATATTTATTTCCTTGGTAGTGCTCCACTTTCCCCAATCGAACTTCCATTAATCGATGACATATCTTCCAGTCTCCTATCGAGGTCTTGTGTGTATCCCACCATCTTTTCGAAGTAGCCTTCAATTCTTCTTCCAACGCTAACAATTGTTGAGGCTCTGATACTTTATACTTGAATTCGTCAATAAAAACAACCAAGTTAGGTAGCCCTTCAAATGCCAGCAAGTTGATGAATTTTGTTGCTACCCAGTGCAGGGACTAAGTGACTCGCCCACATTTTATGACTGATACTTCATGTAACCGATTTTTCCAGTTCTCTAGCACATCGTCAGAGTTTGATGATGCGGAGCTAGTACTTCACTATCCCAACTCTCTGTCCACAGTGGGGTTGATGTAGTCTTCAGAAATATTATAAGCATTATCCCATCATCCCACAAATTCCTCTTTTACTGGTTCGATACATATTTGGCCTTCAATCGTATCTAATGGGGAAATTATCCGCATGTCGCAATTCTCAAAAGTCATTACTCTTTTCTTGAAGTTGATAACCGCCAAATTGTCATTTTCCTAGCCAATTCCCAACAACGCAGGGTATGAGCTTCTTTCGTCGACTATCTCAATAACGTCAAAGTCTGTGTAGGTATTTAGTCCCTCCACTTCAATAGGTAGTTGGGGTACTCTACCGATTGGTGACACCTTGGCATGATTGACTAGTCGCAGCTGTATGAGAGACCAAACCAACTACAGTTTCCCCATAATTTCCCATGTTTGATTTGTTAGGATATTTACGTTTGATCCTAGATCCAATATGACTAAATCCACATCATAATCACCAATCTGAACATTCATCCTCATTTCCCTTCCTGTTTTATTATTATGCAAATAATTCACTAAGTGATCTTGTCTCCCTTTCTCCTGTCGGTACAACAAGCTCGCTATTTCTACTAATGCATCTCGATCTTTTGCTAGCGACATAAATTTTTTTAGAAAATTTTGCAAAGTACTAACCTTCCTTGATGATCCTGGCATAACTATCGAATAAAAAATTGGTGGCATTTCATAGACAGGTAACTAACCAGTGTTCTTGTTCAGCATCTCTCTCATGTCGAAGAAGGTTTCCTTTTCAACGTTTACATTGAATTGTACATTCTTTCGAGCCTCTGGTCGGATATTTATCTATGGTCCATCAGATTCTGTCATCCCTCCTCCTCTAGTTACCACTCTAACATTTGTTGGATGAGTTCGGGGTTCCACTGATATTTTTCCTACAGTTGGTCGCTTATTTTGATTCTGAGTCTGGTTTGCATTCTGGTTTGTTGCGATTACGGCTGGTTCTTGGCTTGCCACTTCACAATCAACTATGGGAATTCTTTGACAATATGATCTGTGACACTGCAATAAGTACATTGATACTGTATATTCAGATAGTATCTCTGGTAATGTCCCAATACACCACAATTATAGCACGTTATAGGTCCACGACCTCGTCCCATATCTCCTCTGCGACCAAAGCCTCCATTGCGACCTACGGAAATCCTTCTAGGAATCCTCCATGTGGATCATACTGTGGTTGGTTGAACTACTATTGCTGATTAGGCTGTGCCTGAGCATACTGCGACTAAGTATATTGTGGCTGCTACTGGTTATACTGCATCTAGTTGTACTGCGGTTGGAGTTGCGGTAATTTTGTTGGTTGGTGTTCTTCTCCTTTCATAAAATATGTATCCATGGTTCTTTCTTGGAGCAAATCATATATTCTACAGTCCTTTTCTTCATGGCCAACCGATAAAAAAAGTTGCAAAATAGATATGCTGGCTTCGACACAACCTTATGAGAGTATACACATTCCTCGAATCAATGTACTCTAGTCTGGAAAATATGACACAATGGTAGTCCTCCTTGACTTAGTGGATTAGGAGCTCCAGCCTATAAATATTCACGAAAGTCTGGGCATTGATCCTTATGATGTCCTTATGTACAACATCGACTGCACCATACTTCTTTGTGGACTTCTTTTTTCTTCTTGATATCCTGCAACTGAATAGTAAGGTTCTCTAATTGCGACTGGACCTGGCTCATGCCAACCCCCATTTCACCAACTAGTGAAGCTTCCAACTTCATCACAATTTCCAAATATTCCATATGGGATGCAATATTCTGTTGCATTAATGGAGTACAGATGTGTGGTACCAAAGCTACGATAAACCATTCCTTTCTTTGTACCTCGCTCATTCCAAAGATGACCTTAGGCAGTAGAATTTTGAATCGCTGATCAAAATACCATACAGACTCATTCAGATATTTCTTTATTTCCTTCAACTCGGTAATATATTGCGATTCATATTTTGGCTTTTTAAATTCCTCGATTAGTTTAGTCTTGATCTGCGTTAGGGTCTTCTGAGGATGCCCTGGCGGTACTTGTGCAAATTTCATGTACCAATCCAACACTTGGCCTCGAAAGGTTTTCGCTAGTTGTCCTTTCCTTATATCTTTGTCTTGTACTTGTTTTACTGTCCATACTACTTTGTGTAGGAACCAATAATTGTCGGGATCTTCAGTCCTATTACCTTGGAATAAGAGTAGCTTCACGTCGTCACCTGCCATTCTAGGTATTCTTTCGGTATTCGTTGATCCACTACTATTACTATTGTGCTTACACCTATGACAACCTTGCAAATACCTTATGTTTCTTCCTCCTGAATTTGGCACAATGCACAGAGGTGTAGGTACATTGTTGCTTTGGGTTGGTCCTTCCTCGGACTCGGGCGTAGCTTGGTCGTTTCCTTCATCATTGTAGGGTTGCTTAGTCCTGTGTGGTCCCTTTTTGTAGTTT
Source organism: Pseudotsuga menziesii (assembly GCA_001517045.1). Classification (NCBI taxonomy): domain Eukaryota; kingdom Viridiplantae; phylum Streptophyta; class Pinopsida; order Pinales; family Pinaceae; genus Pseudotsuga; species Pseudotsuga menziesii. Next base: position 185,799 of record LPNX010574656.1, on the reverse strand, counting down.
CTTGTTCCAATCGCACCAAGAATATCCTTAGTCCTCTTCCTCTTCTCTTGTCGAAACCTCATGCCACTTCGTAGGATACCACACTCTTCCTTGGCTTCCCTCACAGTCTCATCGTATCTTCCATCCATCTACCCCGTATCATTCCGTCCAAAACTTTTCTTTGCAGTACCCACAACCTGCACACACTAGATCTTTACTCATCGGAATTCATCTTCAGTATTGCATTTTCACAGATGAGCATCTAAATCCGTATTTGTAACGACAATATAAATCTCCCCATCAGTCTGTTAAAGAATTCCCTCTCTGTGTCATTGTAGGACTTAATTGTGTCGACAACAAACTCAATGATATATCCTTCTAAAATGTTGTCTATCCACACCTCGACAACTGTCAAAGATTTTTTGTTCACCCTTCGCAACTGCTGGATAAGTTCAGGGGTCCACTATTTAGGTTTGCCTCCTTGGAAATTTATCTTCTAAAAAGTAAGTTGCGCCAACCACTCATACAATATTACTAGAAACTCAGAGAAGGATATTTCATGAATATCAGAGTAAATATATCTCCCCAACCACCCTTATGCCATCAATCTGGAGTTTTTATTTTCTTATTTTGCGAACTCTCAGGCCTTTTGATCGAACCAGTCCTATATCTACGGTTTCGTCGAATGCCACAACATGTCCTCTTCTTCTCTATACTATTGTCCCGACAATAGAACAATTTGTTGACACACTTCTATCGACAGGGGATCCCTACACATGTTATATTTTTATCTTTTAAGCAATATGATCTTAGGATGTTATCTGAGAGAATAACAAGCACATCGATCAATCACAAGAGACAATGGACACAAAGATTTTCCTTAGGGAAACCATAAAGGAGAAAACCCCACAACTTCCTTAGAGATAGAATGAGCACCAAAAGTAAAACCAAAGATGCAAATATGATCTCTCAATAGCAGTTGTCTCTCTCTCTCTTATCCCAGATTATTCTCTCTCTCTCTCTCTCACTCATGCGCTACAACTGAGTGTGAGTGTGTGTTCTAAAATAGAGAGGCTCACTCTCTATTTATACTATTTTTCAACTTGACATTAACTCACCAGGGCCGACTTTTCTAGGAGAGTTTGATAACCCTAGTGCCCCACAACTGCGGGGACTTTTCCCCCTGATCAACAAGGAGGGTTAACCTCTATGACTTTAAATGACTTGTTTACATTAATGATTCTTCTGATAGGAACACCAGGGATTGATCAAATACAATATATGAAATACATAAGTGAATACATTTCGAAGTTACAAATACATCAACACTCCCTATTGACTAGGAAGGTATTCTCTCGACACAATTCATCAGCACAAGTCTTCATCACTGGATCATCATCAAAGCTGGGTCATCACTGCTTCCGCTATCTTGAACAAATGGTGCTATCTCTCAATTCTTCTTGTCACAGGAAGTTCCACAGAGCCAACCTTTTTTCATGTTGGTTGTAGGCCTAGCCTCCATGTAGGTCTTCATCGACAGAGCCAGCCCTTTTTCATGCTGGATGTAACTCTACAGAGCCAGTCCTTTTTTATATTGGGTGTAGTCCTCTACAGAGCCAACCATTTTTCATGCTGGGTGTAGCTTCACAGAGCCAATCCTTTTTCATACTGGATATATCATCACAGAGCCATTCCTTTTTCATACTGGATGTATCATCATAGAGCATGTCCTTTTTCATACTAGATGTATCATCACAGAGCCAGTCCTTTTTCATACTGGATGTATCATCAGAGAGCCAGTCCTTTTTTCATACTGGATGTATCATCAACACTTATATATGAACATGGGAGGAACCAATCCCACCGCCATGTCAGAAGGGCACAACACTTATATCTGACCATGGGAGGAACCAATCCTACCACCATGTCAGAAAGGCACATGGACTTATCACTTCCCCTTGGAAGGAATCTCGATCTGGAGAACACCAAGCTTCTCCCAGAAGTACTCAAACTTCACTCTGGCTAATGGCTTAGTCAACACATCAGCTATCTGTTCATCCGTCACAACATACTTGAGCTTCACTGCTCCTCTCTAAACCATATCCCTGATATAGTGATATTTGATCTTGATATGCTTCGACTTGTCATGGAACACTGGGTTCTCCGACAACTTCACACAACTCTGGTTATCGCAATATATACAAGTAGCATCCAACTGGACATCAAACAAATCAGAAAGTAGTTTTCTCAGCCATACTACCTCACAACTAGCCGAACAAGCTCCAACATACTTTGCTTCAGCTGTACTCAGTGCCACATAGGACTGCTTCCTACTAAACCAGGAGATCACACATGATCCCATTCTGAAGTAGCACCTTGAAGTGCTCTTCCTATCAATGGCACTACCTTCCTAATACAAATCCACATAACCCTCCAGGTTAATCTTTTGATTCATATCATACTTGAGCCCATAATCAACTGTACCCTTCAAGTACCTCATTGCATGATTTGCAACTATCAGGTGAACATGTCTCAATGTGTTCACAACAAAGAAAATATCTGGTCTTGTATTCGTCAGGCACATCAAGGAACAAATCATCTGACGATACATCGTGGCATCAACCGACTCTGATGAAGCAACACTAATTAGCTTCAGGTTTGATGCTGTAGGTGTGGTCATGGTATTGCAGTCCATCATCCTAAACCTCTTCAGGATCTATACTGCATACTTTCCTTGTCCCAGGGAGATTCCATCCACATTCTGCCACACCTCCATGTCTAGAAAGTAGTGCATCATATCCAAGTCCTTCATCTCGAACTTGGCAACAAGTCTCCTTCTTGCAACTTTAATGAGTTCCTCTTTTCTGTCAGGAACAAGTCATCGACATATAACAAGATCATCACTGGTCTTCCACCTTCAACTTTGAAGTAAAGGTTGGAATCCACTTTACTCTTAGTAAAGTCTAGAGCCATCAGTAAGATGTCCATCCTGTCGTATCATGTCGAACCTCAGGATCTTCTGCAGTCACTCCCTCTGAAGTGGAGTATCATTCTCCTTTCGCCTTTCATACTCTATGTATTGAAACATTCTATATTGGAGTGACAAGTAGCTTCCTCTTCTACTAATATTCTATGTATCCATCTAGGGTCACTAGATACCAAGATCCTCTATCTTGAACCTTTTCAAGAGTTCTTCTCGCACCCATTTATGGGATTGTCATCCTCTATAGGCTTTCATCTTTAACCTTGTAGAAAAGGTTAAGATTTTCATCACTCTAGGTGATCTTCAATCTCCTTATGTATGTGTTATCCCATGGGTGTCTTCTGATCTCATACAAGGCCTTCTTTAATTTGCACACATGATTCTGACTGTCATGTGTCTTAACTTCCAGTGGCTGCAAATGTCTCTTCGCAGTCTATGCCTTCTTTCTGTGAGAAGCCTCGTGCTATGAATCCTGACTTGTATCCCACGATGTTTCCATCTACTACATGTTGGATCGTGTAGATCCATATAGAAGACATTACGTTCTTCCCTTTAGGTCTCGATACCGCATCCTAGACATCATTCTTCTTGAACTGGTACTCTCCTTCCCTTTATTCTTGGCTACTTCTTTATAGTTGGACGGTTCTGCATCAATGATGTTGCTCAACAGTGTCACATAACTTCACTATGTCTGAGACCTCATCTTTCTATGAGAGTATCATCTTATCATTATTCATCTTGGATTATTTCTTGAACTGTCGTCACTTGTTCTTCGGAACAAGTCTTATCCTTCTTTGCTTGTAGGCGATTGTACACGATCTTTCCTACAAGTCAGATGCATCAGCTGTATGGTTAGAAACATTTCATAAGGCATATTCATAATGGTAAAATCCTATGCATAAAGATATGATCATGCAACTATTTCAGCCAATACAACATTCATCCATATCTCACGGAAACTTTCTATATGCCTTCTGTCTCTCCCAAGACATCATTGAGATTCTGCACTAATCCAATATGTTAGCAAAGAGGTTTCATTCTAGATAAGTAGCAATGGAGAGTTGTATAGCACCATGAGCTACTTACCCATCACATTCATATTAGTAGTATACTTTGATTAATGCAAACATTCTATCATGCATAATACATCAATTGAATAAAAACAAATGCATAACAAAACAATATCATGAAATGACAATTGAATACTTATCTTTATTTGTTTTGTGGGTAGAATCATTCTTTCAGCTTCATCATCATCTTCATTCATAACAACATCATTTCTTATCCAAATGGATGGATAAGAGGTTCTTCAAGAGTTGAGTCCTTCATATTCCTCATGGCTTGAGGGATCTTCTTTGAATCATGAGAGCTTGATCTTCAGTTGCTCCCATATTCTCTTCTCTTATTATGAGTCGAGATTCTTCTTGCATGCACTCTTCCCATATTCTGTTGAAGGTAATCACTTCCTTCTGGCATACATTCCTTGAATGAATGAGTCCCATGATCCTGGGAGGCCATTCAAGGTGGTTATCAAAATTTCTGCATTCTCTACTTCTTCTTCTACTGCTTCAATTTGTTCTTTGATTTGAGAGACCCTTGTAAAGTATGACTGCATGGTCTCTGCTTCTGGATCTTCACATTCTTCAACTAGTTTCTCAAATTCATCTTTTGATTTATGTTCTTCCCTTCAAATAGATTGGTTAAGGAATCAAACATATCTTTAGGTGTCTTTAGGGAAGACACTTGTGGTATAAGGCGATCCTTGATTGAATCAGCAATGATCTTCTTGGCCTTGACCAAGTTCTTCTTGTGTAAGGATTTTAGCCTCATCTCCCTCTGGAACTGGAACCTCTCCACTTATGTAGGTGTCCAATTCATTTTCTTCAAGAACCAGTAAAATCCTATACTTCCATGCTTGGAATTTGTCAGCTTCACCAATATTTTCATCAAGCTGGTGTGATTAGTCATCTTGAAATGAGAACCTCAACTGTAAATAGCAAAAGATTAGATCTTACCGATTTGAGGTGTCCGTCCTGGTTCCGGAGTTGGCTAATCTAGGGTTTGTCAGAGCAACCCTAATTTTCAAAACTTGGAATATTTTAGATCTGATTGGATAGAAATATGGCCCTTTACAAGGAGAGCTATCCAATGTACTCCTTTTCTGAAAATAGTGGAGGGAATCTCTCGTAACAGGAAGCCCTAGTTTTCCAATTTCCTCTAAAGAAATGCCTAATATTGTTTCTGTGATATCTTTGAAAGTACTACTCCTCTATGTCTAACATTTCATATTGAGGTATCCTCGCCTGTTATATTTCCAAAACCACAGGTTTCAGCAGAATTGGTTTCACCAATTGGGACTTATGAGAGTTTTCCCAAGGTGACTTATTTCAGGACTATTCAACATAGTGAACTTGTACGGAATTCCACGTGTCACTATTTTACCTTTGGGGTTTGAAAATATTACCACAAAAAGAATAGTCTGTGCCCTATAAGGAACATCTTGCAAAATTGTATTTGGACCTTCGTATCCCGTATGTAGAAATTCTCCCTAGGTGTCCTGTTTAGGGACGAATCCTGGAAGAGGCTGGAACCATGATTTGGAGGAATAATATCTCACAGAATATAGAGAATATCAAGCTGAAATTTTTACACAGGGTACATAAGGATTTTATCTTCGGCCTGTGAAAATTTCGGTTCCTGAGCCTTCTTCAATCTTCTATATAGTGAATGTACCAAAACTACCAGTTTTAGTATTTTAGGGTTTTTTCAGGCCTGAGGTCAAATTAGGGTTTGATTTTCCCGTAGTTTTACCCAACAAAAAATCTCGACCTTGGTCTCTAAATTTTGATTTTGAGGAGGAGAGAAATCCTATGCTGGGCTCACTCAAAAATTCCACTTCTGTGAAAAGCCCTAATTTCCCGATACAGAAATTGAAAATGCCCGAAGTGAAATTTTGCTTCGACAGAAAGATGCGCCCTTCAATGAGAGTTAGCCTAGCCTCCTTTTGGTGATGGATTGTGGAGAGATACCCAAAAATTAAGAATCCCTAGATTCTACAGCTGTACAATGTTTTCTTCTCAGGTTAGCTCTGATACCATGTTAGATTTTTATCATTTAAGCAATATGATCTTAGGATCTTATCTGAGAGAATAACAAGCACAACAATCAATCACAAGAGACAATGGACACAGATATTTTCCTTGGGGAAACCATAAAGGATAAAACCTCGCAACTTCCTCATAGATAGAATGAGCACCAAAAGTAAAACCAAAGATACAAAGATGATCTCCTGATAGCAGTTGTCTCTCTCTCTCTCTTATCTTAGCTTCTTCTCTCTCTCACTCATGCACTACAACTGAGTGTGAGTGTGTGTTCTAAAATAGATAGGCTCACTCTCTATTTATACTAGTTTCCGACTTGACATTAACTCACAAGGGCCGAGTTCTCTAGGAGAGTCTAATAACCCTAGTGCCCCACAACTGCGGGGACTTTCCCCCCTGATCAACAAGGAGGGTTAACCTCTACGACTTTACATGACTTGTTTACATTAATGATTCTCCCTATAGGAACATTGGGGATGGATCAAATACAATATATGAAATACATAAGTGAATACATTCCGAAGTTACAAATACATCAACACTAGAGATATGTCGACACCCATCGACACAAGATCCCTAAACATCGATCCTAACAGGTTTTACCCTATCCAACAACACCTGCGAAGCAGATGCAGTCTCACCCGAGATGTCTGAGGGAGGGCTACAGGAACCACTTTTATGCAGAGGGAATATGAATTTCACACTTTCTATTACTCTATCATAACGTTACTCAGAGATCCAAGGTTTAGGCACATCATTCATAAGATCTACTTGACAATATTAGGACCTACTTATCGTCATTCACAATTATTCTTACTCAGATCTAGATAGAGACATATGTCGCAGTAACATAATTCAGATTCATTTAAGTCAGAATTGCCTTAACGAAGATATCAACATGTATTAACCCAATGAACCTTGCAAGACTTTGCATCATTCAGATTCAAATATGTAAATTGATAGATTGTACCATAATTAAGTTCACAAGTTTTACAACGTGCAGATAGGAATAGGAATTTCATCATGAACATCATGCTTATATTATTTCCACAAACACCTTGCAAAAGATAAGAATTCCTTGGTCGAATAGTCTCAGACCAGAAAATACATTCATTCACAGATCGACTCACTTACAACAAGACTGATCACATGATCTATCAAGCAGATCCAAGTCTCCAAGATGTCTCTTTTTATCCTTTCTTCTTTTCCCCTATGGCTCTACTCCTAATTCTACTTATAGGCTTGAGCCGTCACAAAATGGTCCACATGGTCGAGTTCCTAACTAATTTTGACCAAACTTCCTAACTAATTCAATCATAATGACCACACTTGTTGGTATCTCCTCCCACTCATTTGACTCTTTCTCCCATCGATGTCTTCCTTGTCAGTGGCGGAAGTGCACCTTGCGCATCCTATCCCCCTTGCCAACATGGTCAAATATTTTTTCCAGTGGAATAAAGGAAAACAGAATCTACAGTTGAAGCCATTTCATTCAATTACTAACTATTTGAATAATTAAAGTAAGCTCCCGGCAGGAGACAAGAGGGAAAGAAGAAAAAATGAACAAAAAAGAAAAAAAAAGTGTAAAACAACACATGATTGTAAAGAAAACCATATGTAGTTTAGAAAAGTAAAAAGTAAAAAGTAAAAATAAATAAATAAATAAAGTTAAAAAAAAAGTAAAAAAGGAAAAGTTTAACAAAGTAAAAAGAAAAAGATATATATAAAAACATCCTTATTTGTGGGTAATTAGAGAAGTGTAATGAACAGTCAAACTTATTGGGTTCTCACACCTCAATATTGAAAAAGTAAATGAAGAATAAATATTAGTTCATAATGTGTGAAATTAATAAATTAGCAGATGAAGTAATACAATATCAAGAAAGAAATAAAAAATTACAAGCTAGGATTGACTTTGAGAAACATTGTAATGGTTAAATTCAGGAAGATAATTCTTTCCTTAAAAATCATGTTCAAAACTTGTTTACACAAATCAATGAATTAAACAATGAGAAACAATGTAATCAACAAATAATTCAAGATTTCAAAAGAAAATTCAACATGAAATTATTAGAAAAAAATGAAGAAATTTCCCTCCTGATGAATCTCAATAAGAAGTTACTTGAACACAGAAAAATGTTAAGAGATGTGGAGTGAGACAACATACAACTTGAAAACAAATATGACAAGTCAAATGTGTCAAATAAATGTGATCAAGAATCTCAAAACAATAAGGAGACCAAGGAAGAAACTTGCAAGCTCTTTTCAGATAAATAAAAAGAAATTAATCGTTTGAAGGATCAAAATCAAATCTTACCGAAAGAAGTAAAACAACTAAAATTTAAGGTAGAATCGATTCTAAAACTAGACAAAGAGACATCCATGGATGCAATAGAATCAAGCAAGTATTTAGAAGTTGAAAATCAAGAAAAATCCTCAGCAAGGGATGTCCAAACTATGGAAAAATAAATAATGACTGAAACGATTGAATTAGTGACACCATTAATATAAATTTAGATGTTGAAAAATACAATCAATGTTCAAATTCCAGAAAATGGTTCTATAAAAAAGATAATGATTAATAGATCACCAGAAGAACCAAACTTTGAAGTCCCTACAAACATTCCTCAAGTAACTCAAAAAATTTATAGTCACCCACATCACAATATTTATTACGATAAGAATCAAAGTCATGAGGAAAATAAACAATACTCTTCTTACAGACAACCCAACGACAACATTAAAGAAGTGTGAAGTGAAAGTCAACAACTTGTTGGGAAGCCTAAAATGAGAAATTCTATCCAAAGAATTGATCATCAAACAGTTCCAACAAAGGTAGATTTTGGATGGATCAACCCGTCCACATTTCATAAATTGTGTGCATCACTTAGAATTTCTTATTGACACATATCAGATAATAAAAATCAAAATGTAGATTATGCAAAATAAATATCCGTGGTCGAATGTTTTCAAAGAGGGAAGACTTGTAATATACCTAAAGTATATTACATCTATATAATAATATATAAATATTTAAATTATAAAATTAGTAATTTAGGATAATATTCATATTTACTGTTGTTATTAATGATGGTTATAACTTTTCTGAAAGGTCATGACTTGTCATATTTTATGTGTATTTATATACACATCCATTGTATCATCAATTATAAATTAACAATAACATTAAATATTTATTCCTTCATGAATTATATGGATTTATTTTTATTCTAATGGATTCTAGTGTGAAGTAACCCATAGAGTTAACTTCACGATGGATTCCTACCGAGGCTGTGCAAATCCTTCTATGCATAGGTGGTTCTCTATAGACAATCCCAAATATTGGATATTGCTAGATCTGTTCTTCTACTTCGATTACACCAACTATATAGTGTAATATCCACCACTGAAAAATGTGTGTCTATCCCCTAGAGTAGTGTCTTTCCATAATCGACTCCCTCTTTCTGAGAGAAACGACAAACCTTTCTTTGTATCTCTTGATACTTCCATCTGTTATATGCTTGATCTTGTATATCTACTTGGAAGACTTTACAAAACTTCCCTTTCGATCTCCAAACATCATTCCACATGATCGGCTGTTACTTCTTGATCATATAATCCTTCCATTCTTTATTCTTGGGACATTCTTTCACAAGGTGTCCTTTCTCATCACAACTGAAACATCTAAGCTATGAGAGGTCTTTCTTCTGAAGTCCTTTTAATTCTTATGAGAATGTGTTGAAGTATTTGTAACATCATAATTTATTCACTTGTATATCTTATGTATTGTACCCTGATGTTTATTCTGGTAAGTATCTATAATGTAATTGAGTCATGTCATGCCCTAACGTTCCGATCGGGAGATTCAATAATGTAAACAAGTCATGTAAAGTCACCGAGGTTAACCCTCCATTGTAAGTTGGGGCAATTGTCCCCACAATTGAGTCAAGGTTAACCCTCCTTGCTGATCGGAGGGCAAAGTCCCCATAGTTGTGGGGAACTAGGGTTATTAGACTCTCCTATAGAAGTCAGTCGTGGTAAGTAATTGTTAAGTGCAGCCGACTTGTTGGAGTGGACATAAAGTGAACAGAAGAATATAAATATAAGTGAGGCTCTCCTCATTTCTACACTTCATATCACTCACACACTCACTCATTGGGGCGCATGAGTGAAAGAGGAGAGCTCTATCAAGTGAGAGAGAGAGAACAGTTGTTGGAGATCATCTTTTCTGTCTTTGGGTTTTATTACTTCCATTGGTGCTCATTCTATCTCTGAGGAAGTTGCGGGGTTTTCTCCTTTATGGTTTCCCCGAGGAAAATTATTTGTGTCTCTTGTCTCTTGTTATTTTTGTTGTGCATGTTATTCTCTTAGATAATATCCTAGATCATATTGCTTCAATGATAAAAATCTAATAGAGTGTTCTTCCTTCTTATTCTTTCTCTTCTTGGCATGAGTTGTTAGGGATTGATTGTCATATTCATCCATCTCTTCTTCTTTTTCTATCAATCGAGCTTCTTCTAACGTGCATTCATCCATAGGTAATATTTCTTCTAGAATAAATGTCTTGAATGAAATATTCCCATGAACTTGGGAGACCATTCAAAGTTGTAATCTCCTCTTTCTATTCTCCGAAATTGTCTCCAATGACTTCTAGTTTCTTCTTGATCTGAGAGATCCTTGTGAAGTAAGATTGAATGCTTTCTGATATCTGTATCTTCACATACTTGAGTTGAGTTCTCAAGGTCATCTTCCTATTCATATTCTTTCCTTCGTACAAGCTGATCATTGCATTGAAAATATCCTTGAGACTCTTCAAGGATGATACATCTAAGATACAATGGAGTCTAAAATAATCCTCTTGGATTTAACTAAGTCCTTCTTGTGCTTTGCTTTGTCTTCATCTCCCTCTGGATCTGCAGCTTCTTCTTTGACATAGTTCTCCAAGTCATGCTTCTTCAAGTATGAGAAGCACTCTATGATTCCATGCTCATAAGTTATCGGCTCCTTCAAACTTGTAATATTGGTACTGTTTATCATCATGATAAAAATGAAAACCTCAAATGGAAATGGAGAGGATAGAACTTATCAATGAGATTGCTTCAACTTGATGCTTGCTTGAAAGATTTTTTGGAAGACTGCTTCTGGTGGAACTAGGTTTTGACAAAGAAACCATAATTTTTAACTTAGGTAACTTTAATATTTATTTGGATAGAAATTTTTTTTTCTCAAGGAGAGTTGAGCAACATACTCATTTTCCCAAAATTGTGGACAAAACTGCAAAATATCTGATGCCCTAGTTTTTCCTGGCAGCAGTGTTAGGTCTAAAATTAAAAAATCAACAGAATGAGAAAATTATTCCATAGAAATATTCTCCCCCCTAGGGATATTTTGATAGTCCTCCTTTTTTAACTAATCGATAGAGGGAAGTTCCCGGAGCAGGAAGCCCTAGTTTCTCAAATCTCTTTTGCAGAATTGTCTGATATTGATTCTGCTCTATCTCTGAAATTACTGCTCCTCAAGGTCTGAAACTTCATCTTGAGGTATCCTGATATGTCTTATTTACAACCCCATAGGTTATAGTAGAATTGGATTCCTTAAGCGGAACTTTTGATAAGTTTCCCAAGGTGACATGCTTGAGTAATGGTACAATATAGCGACCTTGTACATAATGCCAGGTGTCACTGTTTCAAATTCGACATCTGAAACTTGCACCACATAAAATAAAGTTTGTGACCTATTTATAAAATGTTGAAAAATTTTATTTGGACCTTCATAGCCCGAGATATAACAATTATCCCTAGGTCACATGTTTAAGATTGAATTCTAGAAGAAGATAGAACCCTAATTTGGAGGAATCATATCTACTAAAGTAAAGCAAATATGAGGCTGAAACTTGCACAAAAGGTACATAAATATTTCATATTTATCCTATCCAAGTTTCAAATTCTGAGAATTTACCAAAATAGTGTTATAATGAAAATTCCAATATGAATAGATTTTTCCTTTTAGAGTTTTCAAGCATGAAACCCTAATCTCCAGTGGCTACAGTTGTAGCAGTGTTTCAACTGCACAAAGACTTGTTTGAAGGTGGATCTAATACAATGTTAGAATTTTTATGTTTATACAATATATTAAAACATTTATCATCATAAAATTATAGCCATAATCAAAGGATCACTGAAATAAAGACAAGCATAGCCACACAAAAGAACACAAAGATTTATCTCAAGAAGCCCTCATGGAGGAGAAAAACCAACAAAACTTCCTCGATATAGAATTCTATAAAGTACAATGTAAAACCCCAAGAACAAGAATAGTAGATCCCTTTCCACAATATAATTCCTCTCTCTTTCTCTCTCCCTCTCTCTCTTTCACAATGCTTGAGTAAGAACTGTGTGTGAATGAGAGACGTGCCTCAACTATTTACACTCATCATGTGAGTGACTTAATTACCTAACTAGGGTGGCCAAGTTCTCTAATTATGGATGACCTATCTTGGAAGACTCAAAATAAAATTTATAAAATACTTTGTGGGTACTATTGCCCCAACTTACCATGGAGGTTTTACATCATGACTTTTACATGGGAAATTACATCAAGGACATATCTGAATGGAGAAATAACATATCCTAAGGAGGAATACAATAAAAGTACAATATAATATATTCCAAAGTTACATTATTTTAACACAAAGTCTAATATAAATCCAAAGGAAAATTAACTTCGTAAATCACTCTGAAAATCAGGAAAAGAGTGGGAGTAGCTCAAGAAGACATTCTCACAAAAGGTCCCATAGTTCAAGAAGGATTTCTAGAGGTAGGTCATACACTCCAAAATTCTCTTTTTGGTCAGTTATCTGAATCCAAGGATTCCACTGAAGGATCAAGCTATTCATCTCATAGGATGAAGAGGAAGAGATATTCCAAGGATTTGCATGGAGAATTTAGGAAGGCCAAGCCTCCTACATTTGATGGTGAGATAAAATTTGGTCAAGAAGATGAGGCTTGGATTCGTGGGATGAGGAAGTACTTCCAAGTTCAAGCCTATTCAAGAAATATGAAAGCAAGAGTGGCCATATTCAATTTGAATGGAAGGGCATCTATATGGTTGGATCACCTTAGGAAAGTGAAGAAGATCATTAGAAGGAGGATTATATGGAATCAATTCAAGAAATAATTCAAGCAAAGGTACCTCTTTGATAGGCACTATGATGGAAAAATCAAAGGATTCCATGAGCTGAAATTGGGCCAAATGACTATGGAAGAAGACACAAATAAAGTTTTGGAGCTTCTAAGATATGTCAAATATATCATAGATGATAAAGTAAAAATTCAATTTTTTCTAATTGGGTTGCCTCAGTCCTACACAGATAGAATTGAGTTTGATGAGTCCTAAGCTTTGGATGAGACCATAAGAAAGGCCAAGTATTGCTATGATCAAAGAAAAAACAAGCCATATTTCCATAAGGTATGGAAGGACAAGAAGAATGAGAAGTTTGACCAAAGAAAGAAGGGGTTCAAGCCTCCTAATCATAGAAAAAAACCAAGGAATCCACCATAGCTTGTGACAAATCCAACTAGAATGAGGGGAGACAAGCTAAGAGATCCAAGATAACAATTTCAATGTTGGGTATGTGGAGAGGACCATTTTCTTAGGAACTGTCCACATTGGAATGGGAGTGCAAAGCAAGTCAATAACATTCAAGAAGATGGAACTGTGGGTCAAGTGGCAATGACACTCCCTGTAATTTATGTTTCCCTAGAATACCTCCAAGCAGATCATCAATCAACCATGGTTGAGGTTGAAGGTAATATTTCTAAGAAATCAATTCTATTTTAATTGACCCTCGATCTACTCACAATTATATTAGTCCTATTTTTTTTGAGAATTGTGCTTTTAATAAAACCAAGCATAATAAATCATGGTTGGTCCAATTACTCATAGAAAAGTTAATGAGATGGTGGATAAACGTCCATTAGAAATGGGTGGACTGTTCACCTACGCAATTCTGAATATTTTTCCACTTGGTTCATATGATAATCTCATTGGAATGGATTGATTAGAATCACACAAAGTTAAAATTGAATGTTACAAATAAAATTTTGAGTGTATTGATGATGAAGGAAACCCAAGGGTTGTACAAGGAATTTGAAAGGAAGTTTCTATTAGGCACATTTAATCTATGAAATGAAAGGATTTTTGTAGAATAGGTTACCAATTGTATGCATCCCGTATATTGGATAAAATAGAAAATTAAATTCCCAAGTTAGAAGACTATCATGTGCTAGAAGAATTCAAGGATACATTTCCCGATGAAGTGCTAGGACTTACACCCAAAAAGGACATTGATTTCACCATTGATCTTGTGCGAAGAGAAACACCAGTGTCTAAGACACTTTACAGGATGATTACACTAGAATTGTTAGAGATGAAAATGCAATTGCAAGAATTATTAGAAAAGAAGTACATAAATACAAATGTGTCTCCATGGGGAGCACCTATACTATTTGTGAAAACAAATGTGGTACACTCAGGTTATGTATTGATTACATGAAGATGAATAAAGTGACTGTAATTTTTTTTTCTTGTTGCCTCGAATGGATGATCTTTTTGATCAAATGAGAGGGAAAACGATATTTTCGAAGATTGACGTGAGGTATGGATACCGCCAAGTAAGAATCAAGGAAGAAGACATTCACAAAAAAACCTTTAGAACAAGTTGGCGAAACTATGGATTTGTAGTGGTTCCATCTGGTCTCACTAATGCACCGACTACATTATGTGTCTCATGAACAGTGTTTTCAACAGGTATTTGGACAAGTTTGTTCTTGTTTTTCTAGATGGAATTCTCATTTACTCTAAGAATGAAGAAGAGCTTGAAGAACGATTGAGAATGAATTTGCAATTGCTAAGGGAGCATAAATTGTATGCAAATTTAAGCAAATGTGAATTTTACAAAACTAAAATTCATTATTTGGGTCACATTATTTTAGAAGATGAATATCAGTGGATCTAGAGAAGATTGAAGCCATCATGAATTGTCCAATTATGAATAATGCAACATATGTGATATCTTTTATGGGTCTTGCTGGTTATTATAGGATATTTATTGAAGGATTCTCCAAGGTTTCACACCCAATAACTTCTTTACAAAATAAGGGAAGAAGCTTTGAATGGACATGAAATCTAAAGAAGCTTCTCCCAAGTGCTCCAATTCTGAAAATTACAGACCCATAAAAAGACTTTGTGGTGTGTACAGATGCATGTAAACAAGGGCTTGAAGGATTTATTATTCAAGACAATCATGTGGTGTCTTATGAGTCTAGAAAATTGAAGGATCATGAAAAGAATTATGCCACCCATGACCTGGAACTTACAACCATAGTAAATGCTTTGAAAATATGGAGACTCTATTTAATGGGAAGAAAATTTGAGTTAAGAACATACCGCTGTGGTATGAAATATTTGTTTGAGCAACCAACATTAAATTTCAGGCAAGCTAGATGGTTGGAATTTTTATGTGAATTTGATTTTGAAATCAAACACATGAAATAAAAATAAAATAAAGTGGTTGATGCACTCAACAAAAAGGTGCAAGAAATGCACGTAGAAGCCATAAGTATTTGCCAATCAAAATTAAGATAGCAGATTGTTAATTCACTTGCTAAAGATGAACTTTATGTGAAAATAAAAGGAAAATTACAACAATATATTTTTGAAAAATGGTATGATGGTTATCATTTGGAAGAGGATGAACTCCTTATTTACAAGAAAATAATTTATATTCCAAATGTGGCAGACTTGAGGAGAATTGTTAAGTATGAAATCCATAAAATTCCATATTTTGGTCATCCAGGATATCAGAAAACAACTGCTACAACCATGAATCAATATTTTTGGCCAGGAATGAACATATACATCGCTGAATACATTTCAAAGTTCATGACATGTTAGCAAGTAAAAGTTGAGAATCAACACCTGGTAGATTTGTTGCATCCTTTGCAAATCCTAGAATGGAAATGGGAAATAATTTCCATGGATTTTATTACAGGTTTTCCAATGAATGTGAAACAACATGAATCTATCATGGTTATTGTGGATAAATTGACCAAATTAGCACACTTTGTACCAGTTAAATATACATATAAAATATATGTCGTTGCAAGAATTTTTATGAAATAAATTTTCATATTTCATGGGTTACCAAAAGCAATCATTTCAGATTGGGATACCAAATTTACTTCAAGTTTATGGAAAAGTATTTTTGCAGATTTAGGTACACAGTTGAACTTTAGCACTACCTACCATCCACAAACACATGTACAAACCAAAATAGTAAATAAGGTTCTTGAAGACATGCTATGCATGCATGTGATGAACAAACCAATCAACTGTGAAGATTATCTACACTTTGTGGGGTTTGCATATGACAATGGCTAGCAAGATTCATTGGGCATGAGCCAATTTGAGGATTTGTATGGCAGAAAGTGCAGAACACCAGTGACATGGGATAATCCAGTAAACATAATTGTACTTGGGCCATAATTTCTTAATAAAATAGAACACGAGGTTGCAAATATTAGGTAGAATTTAAAGGCATACCAATATAGATAGAAAAACTATGCAAATAAGAACATAATGCATAGGAAATTCAATGTTGAAGATCATGTTTACCTTAGAGTGAGGCCAAGGAGGAGTTTCTTGAAGCTTGGAAGTTGTTTCAATTTGTCCCCAATATATTGTAGGCCAATTGAAGTGCTTGAAAGAATAGGGCCAGTTCCATATAGAATTGCATTTGCTGCTAATACTAGAGCTGATAATGTTTTTCATGTTTCTTTACTTAAGAAATATGTACATGACCCTAACCATGTGATTGATTGGAATGTGTTTTAAGTGGAACTTGAGGGAGAGTTCCAAACCTAGCCACTATCAATCCTAAACAGGAAAGTAACATTGCTCTAGAACCAAGCCATCAGACAGGTAAATGTACAATGGAAGCACTTCGGTCCCGATGAGATTATGCGGGAATCGAAGGATGCCATGAAAGAGGCATATTCATTTTTGTTTTGAGGATGGTGTTACTCCAATGGGGAGGGGATTGTACTACCCCCAGTTTTGACTTGGAATGTATTTAATCAAAGTTATGCAAATGATGTAATTATGATATTATGGATTCCTAGTGCAGAGCTCAAAACCAAGGCCCGACTAGTGAATGGCTAGGCATGTATGATGTATATATTTTTATCTGGACCATATGATTGTCTTCTCATGGAAATTGAAATGTATGCAAATATTATGCTGGAAATTAGTAAAATGGTCCAAGATAGATGTGTAAAGAGCACTAGAGGGGCTATGATTCTACCAAAGGGGAAGAGCAAAGGGGGCCTATGGGGAAATTAAATCCTATGTTTCCAAGTGTCATCCTTAGAACTCATCCAAAATATGCCATGTGCTTTAAATGAGCCAATTAATTCCTTTTTACTATTAACCCAATTACTGAATGAATGTGTGAGGTTGGCGGGAAAAATCAGTTCATGTAGTTATTGAAGCATGAGGGTTGTGATAGTTAAGTTAGATGTTATTAGTCCTTTTCTTCTATGTTAGAAGCTATGTTAGTTGTCTTTTCACCATCATCTCATATCAATCTCTCATGCATGTTTTCTAAACTACGTAGAGTTCCCTATTGATGTTCATGCCCATTACTAGAATGTCAATAACTAAAAAGTTGGAATTTGGAGACAAATATGAATTTTGGGAAGGGATGGATGTAGGGGAGCGGAGAGGTTGGGAAAGCTAGGCAACCTTACCCATTGAGTTTTTCTACTTGTGAAATCTTGATAAGCCATAATTTATGCAACAGGAGGTTCTCTAACAACATACAACAGGTTGTGCTCTTATTGCACACGTTGGTAAGCACTATAAGGGTTGGAATCCCTAAGGAAATGATGGATCAATAAAGGGTAAGGTCTTCCTTGTGTTGTGTGGAGCAGTTGGAAGGAGTGCCATGGTTGATATTGTTGAGTGAGATTTCTATAGAGCTCTGTATGAGTTTTGGTTAAGCATAGAGAGCAGAATGGGTTGTGGGATGAATGAGAGAAGCTTGTAAGTGTTTCCTTCGCCCTAGTGGACTTATATCCCAACATGGGGGTGACCTCTCAGCAGAAAGAGTATTTTTTGGATAGAGTGCCTACGATTGGGTGGAAAACCGCTCTTACACAACTAGTTTCTTGGATCTTCTTTGTTTAAAGATAAATACTCTTTTGTATTTTAATTGCAATGATTTTTATTTATATGCATGTGATAATTATGAATGAAATTTTCATGTTGTGTGTGTATGGATTGATTTATTTCCAGTGTGTATTTTTATTATGTATTTTCACATGCATTTAAATGTTATAAATTTGTAATTACGACTATGGGGTGAAATTTTTAGAGAGTCTGAATCAGTTAATGTCCTGTCTTGTTAGTTGGATTGAGGGATGGGGACGTTACAATTATCAAGTCTAAGAAGGTCACATATGCTAATTTTGTATATGACAATAACAAATTGGAGGAAGTTTCTTCTTATAAATATCTCGAAATCGATATTCATGACAAGCTTAACTAGAACTATAGTATCGAGAAAAGGATTAATGAAGAGTGGAAACCTTATTTTGTCCTTGAAAACAATTGTAAATAAAAAAACCTTGTAATGTAGGATAAAAAGAAGTTCCTACTTTGAAACTCTCACCACTCTTGTTATCTTATATGGCTATTAAGTTTGGGGTTGCAACATATCTAGAGAATCTTGGAGAAAGATTGAGGAAATCCAGAAGCGTTTTATAACTTATAAGCTCATAATTAAAATTAATATGTGTTATCCTATTCTCCTAATTGAAGCGGGTCTTCCCCCCATTTAGAGCATCGCTATGACTAGGTACTCGATGTACAAGTATAAGGTAAATGGCATGGGATACTAGAGACTCCTTAAAATTGCTTTAAAATCCAGTCAAGACCACCTACCACTCAAGAGAGGTTGGCATAAAGATAACATGGCTCAATTAAACCATTGGGGGATAGATGAAAATAACACTTTACAAAATATCAATAACATTAAAATACTATTACATCTAATTTTAAAGAGAAAATGTGGGGTGGAAATGATTTAGAGGTTAAAAGGAAGTTAAGATACTACAAGGAGGTCATTAACCCTAATCTTGAAGACCAAATCTCAATCTTAACTAGCTCGAAGAAGAAAACTAATATAGCCAAAATAAGAACCAACTCTCATGAGCTTTATAGTGAAATAAATCATTGGATAATTCCTAAAACACTGTTGGGGAAAGGATTTGCCATCTTTGTGAGTCTAAGAGTGTTTAGGATGAAAGTCACTTTCTCTTAGAGTGCCATATGTACAACCATATTAGATCCCTATTTCATTATCTTTTTTATAATACTAACATCTCTACTCTTCTAACTTGTCAAAACTATGGCGACCTCAGTATGCTTATTTATAAGCTATTTGAACATATGAATACAATTTGATAGAAAACCAAGTGATTTCTTTATTTCTTATTAAGATCAAATAAACCAAAATTGGTTTTAATGAACGTTAACTACCATCATCATTTAAAATAAAATCAAAACCATATAATTACTTTAACCCATAAAATAAATAAGTATGATGTAAAATATGAAAGAAAGAAAAATGTTTATTTGAATATTCCTTAACACGTTTCTTTTTTTTCTTAATTTTAATGATAAACTTTTGTTTATATAAAGACCTTGACATTTGTCTTTTATATAAAAAACACTATAAACTAGCAATTGTTCATTCGTACTAAAACCATACGTGGTGAGAAAATACAAAACATAATCTTTATTATAAATTATATCATAGTAATTATTATATATAATAATTTATATCATGATAATTATTATGTATAAAATAATTTCGGGATTATTTGTGTAATCTAAGTTATTAATCTATGACCCATATTTTATGAGTCTAGTTGTATGTGACCAATTTTTCATGGTTTTGAATAGTCTATTTAACACTCATTGCATCAGATGGTGCTTGCAAGGGCGAAGAATTGGGATTGATATTAGCAAAATGAATTGCATAGCATCAATCATCACTCCAAGGGCTTGCACTTGATAACTATGAGTGGAGTTTTCTCCATAACCAAGCCCACTTAACTTGCTACACCATTTGCAAAATCTTAACAAATATAACTCCACAACCAAACCCACTTAGCTTGTTACACCATTCACAAAATCTTAGCAAATATTATGTCTTATAAACTATTTAGTTAAAACCTCTTTAAATTTTTTTAATTATATTTACTTTATACATATATATTATAACTATTAAAATGGTTAATAAATTTAAAATAAGATAAAAGACCATCATATAGGAAATTATTTTTTAGGAAAAGCATTTATTAATTAAATATATTTTTATAACAAATTAGTTTGCTAATTTTTCGAGACCATGATTTATAAAATATCTTTACTTTATACATATAATTTATGATTCAATTATATTTACTTTATACATATACATTATAACAATTAAAATGGTTAATAAATTTAAAATAAGATAAAAGACCATCGTATTTACTTTATACATATACATTATAACTATCAAAATGGTTAGTAAATTTAAAATAAGATAAAAGACCATCATACAGGAAAACAAAATTGAGAAAAAACATTTATTAATTAAATTTTTTTTATAACAAATTAGTTTGCTAATTTTTCGAGACCATGGTTTATAAAATATCTTTATAAACCATGTGACATTTTTCGTGATCATATAATGTGACATTTATATGTTCATGACCATGTGACATTTTTCTTGATCATATAATGTGACATTTATATGTTCATGACCATGTCGTATAATATTTTAACTTATGTAAAACCAATGTAGATCCAAATCTTAGGTTCTATCAAGCGCCGAGATGGATCAAATCTCTTGAGGTGCAAATCTCTTCTTAGGTATCTATTGATTTGATTCAAACCAAAAGACAAATCTTTTTATTTAAGGTCCACATATAATATTTTTATTATTAACATTTAATATTATTAATGACTAACATATAATATTTATTATTATTTTTTATTTTGTTAGGAACGAACATTACAACATTTCCCCATAAATGGTTTTAAAATCATATGCAAGGCCCTCCTGCAACCATGGGTTGTTTAGGAGGCCATGCACATGGTCTTAAAACCATTTGCAAGGTCCTCATAAACCATGTACAATAAAACCATGGGTTATTTAGGAGGCCTTGCACATGGTTTAATAAAAATAATGTGCAAGGCTCTCCTAAACCATGTACAATAAAACTATGGGTTGTTTAGAAGGCCTTGCAAATGGTTTTAAAACCATGTGCAAGACCAACATTTTTTTGCGGATAATTCTTGTTATTTATTATTATTTTGTTAGGTAGGAACATTACAACATCTCACCCATATTGTATTGTGTTTTTTTCTTGACCCGCATATTTCTTTTATGGATAATTAAATTTTTAAATTTTTATTGTTTTGTTAGGTAGGAAGATTACAACATCTCCCCCATATTAGATTGTTTTTGTGACCGACATTTATTTTGGCCTATAATTAGAAAATTTATTTTTTCATTAATAAAAATAACGTTACGTAACGTTACAAGATCTCCCCCATACTGGGCTGTAGAGTGCCTCTCGGCGCAACAACATTATCGTTCCCGAACTTGTCGCGACTATTTGAACGGTTTAATAACGATTCTCACTAGGAATCTTTATGTTTATATGAAGATTTAAGAATCCTAATGAGAATCCTTACTCTAACATATATATATATATATATATATATATATATAATTGTTTTATGTAAAATCAATAAATAATTTTGTATATATAATTGTTTTATGTAAATAAATAAATATTTTTGAGATTAAATTAGAGAACTTTGTATAAGCAAATTTAATTAAATTCGATGTTTCAATATCATAATTTAATTTTGATTATCTTCTAAATCTTTTACTGATGATGGGCTATGTTATTTAACGAGAACCATAGAATTTAATTCACTTACAAAGAGTTCTATAATTATGCTGAAGGTGTTAAACAATGGAGATGAAGTCTCGAAGATTCTTCATCGGTTTGACGAATAGAAAGTTGACACGTGTCTGCATAATATTTTTGGCGATAATTCGGTCGGTTTGCTATTTTCCTCCAATTGGGTTATTAGTTGGTCAACCTATTAACGTGTTTTCCTCCTATTTGGCGGCTTACTTCATTGCACAAATTCAATGTTCCGATTCAGCTCTCATGGGGGCCGGTTGCATTGATAACAAATGGGTCGGACCTTTTCACACTTTAAGCTTTCATCCCATCCGTCTATACGAACACAACCACAACCACAACCAAACATACAATATTCATTCTTCCTCATGAAAATTTTGGCAACGGATAAAGCCAATGATTCTGATATTGGCGTCCAGAGCAGAGAAAAGCCATGGACAAAGAATCAAAGATCTATAGCTCCTCGGAATTGGGGAGGCTTTCAAGATCCTTATCTCCTTCTCTAAATTCTTAGGGGCTCTCACCCTAACCCTTGTTCTCCCCCTTTGTTTCTCAATTATGGGGCACCATTTGGTCTCAGAATATCTTCTCTATAAACTCCGTTGGAACGAAATATTTTATCATGTGGAGGTCGGCACTTCGACCGATGATAGGATCACGAGGGAATTGACCTGGGAACATACATAGCTCTTTGCCTTTCTTATGGCTTATGAAATTTTCTCTCATTGCGGGAGGATGAGCAAGGATTCAGAAGCTGAATCTTGCAAGTTTTGTTCATAAGCTTGAAAGTTAGGGCATAGGAGGATCTACCTTCATTCATGAGCTAGTTCTTTACGGTCTATGCCATGCCCAAAAGGATGAAATTATCTAGCTTCCCATAATTCGCATTGAGTATCATGTCTTCTTTCATAGAATAACGAATGACAAAGTTCGACTCATACTCAATCTTGATCATGGGTTTAGACAATCTCAACGCTCTGTTGCCTTCGTTAACCATTGAAACAAACTCAACAAAAATAATATATTTCTTATTTTTGGTAAGCAGCTAGCTTCTTTCATTTTCTAAACCTAAGGGTTTTGGGATAGAAACCCTAAGCAATTTTTTTATCTTTATTTTTGTTGTGTATATGCATTGGTAGCGTAATGGATTATAGAAAGGTTATAGATTAAGGTTCCTAAGATCAACAACAACATCAACAACATGCCATGGGAGGGGATCCGTATGCCCTGCCAAGTTTAGCCTTAGGTCAAGGGTTGTATACACTTGAGTTCTTGCAAGCCTCCCCCACTAAGCTTCTTAGAACACCCACCAAGAACTTTATCCTATGGGGACTTCCTACGGGTCATATGATATCACCTTTGATGGAACATTACCTATTGCTAGGGTTATATAGTTCACTCCCCCCGAACTCAACATACTCGTATGGTTCAATGCAGCAACAACAAGGTGTGCCTCATTAATTCCCTCAACAACATCAATAGCAAGGTATTGTAGCCAAATTAGCCCCCGAAACTTATGACTCCAGGGAGAGTATGTATTCTGTTGTCCTCGGTGTCCATCCTCCTATCCATGGACCGTATGTGCCAATGTCACCCAACAAGGCCTCGTGACATGATATTTTTGGTAATGCTCGCATGGAATTTGATTCTATGCAGCAACCATGATACCCTCTTGAGAATCATTATGCACAACAAGAAGGATATGGCCATGGTCATCGTCATGGCCATCCCCATGTCCATGTCCATGCCCATTCCCATGCCCCTTGGTTTCACGAGGTCTCAGGAACCCGTTTCCAGCAGCAACAGGGTTGTTTGAGGTCATCGGTCACTCCCCACGTTTTGTTGCATTCATCCTATGAATTCCCCCCTAATAAGGAACTTGTTCGAGAATACATTGGGCACTGTCTCTCCTATATGGAACTATGCAATCCATCAATATCGCAGGCCAGTTCCCAAATTTTCGTCCAAATTTATCTATTGTTTTTTTTCATGTTTTTCTCTACATTTTATTATTATTAAAGTTGCATGTGGCAAGCCATATAAGGAAAAAATATATGTAGGTTCCATAAATATAACAACAATTACGAACTGGCCATAATCCTCAATGCAATCTTATAAACTCAAACGATTTCTTGGAAATTTTATCCTTGGGATTCTTTATTTTAGTTGTTAATTTGTGGTCCGTTAATTTATACATTCCCTTTAATGATATTAAAACAAAAATAAATTATCTTGCAGATATTTGACAGTGGGTTTATTGTTGGTTTGAATTGCTATATTAGTTTCAATTTGAGGGTTTAATTGTGCAAGTTGTTCATAATTGCTATTGCAAATAGAGTTTTCTCCAGAAATTAAAACTGGAACAACTCATTAACATGGAAAACGGATACACACATCCCTCTGCATGGATTCATGTGGAAAAATTCTTGTTTTTTAAAATATTTTTCCTATGTATCATTTAACGTGAAAAATTGTTGGAGTTAAAGAGAAAGTTGGAATTTGGAGAATTGATGTACATCATGATAGGTATGGGTGGTGATATGACATAATTGACTATCTCTCAATAGATAAATGATAGGTAAAACTTGAGAAGGTGTAATAAAAACTGGAAAAACCAAGCTATCAATAAAACCCTGGCTGCAAATTATGGAGGGAAGATAAAATAAACTTAAAACTAAGGTCATAGATTTTGAAACTTGTTAGTACTGCAAATCCTTTGCAAGGGATGTGTTAGCTGAAAGCCATAGTCCTTAATGCTTGTTAGTATTTCTAAGAATGCATAGCTCAAATCCATAGACTTTGATGCTTGAAAATGAGACTCGTTTTTCTTGCAAGGGAGCCAATAAAACCAAAGTAAGCAAGCTAAATCTCATTAGAGAGAAACAAAGCTCATGTAAGGTATTCGTTTACTAACTTACCAAATCCTTTGACGTGTTAGTTGAAATCCATAGGCTTTAATGCTTGTCGGTATTTCTAAGGACGCATAGCTCAAAGCCATAGAATTTGATGCTTGAACAAGAGACTCGTTCTTCTTGTAAGAGAGGCAATAAAACCAAAGTAAGAAAGCGAAATCTCATTAGAGAGAAGCACAACTTAGGTAAGGTATTCGTTTACTAACTTATTCTGTTAAAGATTTAATCTACTTATTATAGGATGGAGCACTCAAAAGATTTATTAGAGGATGACAATTTCTTTTCCTCAACTACATTAAGAGGAATACCAACTATCTGCTTAGAGTAGAACAGTGTTTCTACCACACTAATTACCATTAATGTAATTGGAATTCAGTCACATAAACCCTTTCTCTTAAAAAATGTAGGCTGGAGCTTGTGAACGAAACTTGCAGGCTTCAGGTTATGAATCCTTTCTCATCCTCCCGCAATGTCGAGGATAACGACAAAGGGAACAGGATGAATGTAGAGAAGAAGGCCGAGAATAATAAGAAATAAAACCCTAAAAATACATAAAACCCTAAATGGATGCACCTAACCGATTAATGCATGACGGACAAACCAACTGCCAAAATAGCAAGAAAACGTGTTAGCAGAATGAACGCTGACAAAACTTGATGAATTTGGCTAGCAGAATGAACATGGAGAAAAAATCGACGAATTTGGCGTGAAGGAATGTGGCATCATTCCATTCGTCCAAGTGACAAGGAATATTTTGAGACTTCGTCTCCATTGTTTACACATTTTACCTCCATCAACATCATGCTCGCTTTACTGCTCACATAATTGTAGTAGTAAGAAAGCTTCTACTTCATAGAAGTACCACATTCAATAGAAGGAGATTGTAAATCCATGCCAAGTTTAATGGATTTTCTAAATCCAAAAAAAGACAACTTCAACTTGGTACAACTTTTGAGCAACTTAGGGTAGCAATTTCCCTTTGTAAAAAAAGCTCCACTGCAATAAGATGTCTTGCAACATCATTTAGGGCTCTTCCCAATGGATTGGGAAACAGGATGCAAGAAGATGTGAGGAGGTTCACACGACACATAATACCCTCATAATTCTAAATTTCTTTTTATAGCATTTATAAGGGTTGACAATCAAGACACTTCCATTATCAATGCAGTCTACCCAAACACATGTCTTGTTAGAATGTGTCTCTAGTGTGCTTTCCAAACCTTTCACCCATAATAATTGCAACTTAGTTTGACATACATGCTTATTTTATACAACCACTTCATTGAAACTATAGTATCAACCAGTCTATAGATAATTTACCTAAATTAGATATGGATGGGTATAATCCTATTTCTTAGATTGAGAGCTAACTAAAGAGAGAGTGATACAAGCCTTAGAGAATGCACATGGATGTTGACTTAAGACTTCATGCAAATTCTCTTAGGACAATTCCTACGATAGTGGATTTATCCATAATACTTGCAATTTAGTTTGACATACATGATTATTATATACAACCATTTGATGGAAACTATGGTATGAACAAGACTATAGCTAATTTACCTAAATTAGATATGGATGGGTATAAGCTTATTTCTCACATTGAGAGCTAACTAAAGAGAGAGAGTAATACGAACCTTTGAAACTCCACATGGATGTTAACTTAATATTTTATGCAAACTCTCTTAGGACAATTCCTATGACAATGGATTCATTGCTATGTGTTTAGTGTCAATTTGAGAGTTTCATTGTACAAGTTGTTCATAATTGTTGCTTCCAATAGAGCTTTCTCCAACAATGAAATCTAGAACAACTCATTAATATAGAAAACATATACACACATCCCTCTACATGGATTCATGTGGAACAATTCTCATCTTTTATTTTTCCTCTTTGTATTTATTACAAACTATTCCACATGAATGCTACTTAAGATTTCATGCGAACTCTCTTAGAACAATTCCTATGACAATGGATTTATTGCTGGTTTAAATTGCTATGTGTTTAGTGTCAATTTGAGAGTTTTGTTGTGTAAGTTGTTTATATTTTTTGTTTCCAACAATTAAAACTGGAGCAACCCATTAACATAGAGAACAGATACACGCATCCCTCTACATGGATTCATGTGGAACAATTCTCAATTTTTCTTTTCCTCTTTGAATTTATTACAAACTGTTTCACATCAATGCTTTAACTCATGTTAATGGGTTTCTAAAGGCATTTCAATTTGAGTGAATCTCTTTGATCTCCAATTGAAGTTTTACACTAAGAGGATATCAAAGGAAACTAAGAATCGCTTGGAGAAAACCCTAAATGTTGACTTAAGACTTCATGGAAGCTCTCTTAGGACAATTCCTAGGACAATGGATTTATTGTTGGTTTAAATTGCTATATGGTTAGTGTCAATTTGAGAATTTCATTGTTTGGCCACCTGATCAAAATCATAGGTGTTTTTTCACTCCGTTGTATTGTTTTAGACAATAGTTGTGCTAGCAAGAAATTCAATTATGCTTTCAGTGCATTTGAATTCATAAAATTTCCACAATGGGAAATTTATTCCTTGGAATTTTTAATTTTAGTCATTGATTTGTGGTCTACAAATGTAATTTAAACAATCTGGCTGTGTTTTTTTTGAACATATACAAATCATTGAACTCTTCTGTTAAAAACTAAACATTGTTAACTTCTTGCATATAGAAGCTATATAAACTCTGAGAGCGAGTCTTATCTTTCCTAACCATAACTTTGATGCAATGGGTTAGTATGTCTATATATTATAGATATCAATATATACACTGATTGGTGGGTTTCAATGCCGTAATGAACAAAAGAAGTTTCTGGAAGAAAGTCTTCAATTTCTTCACCATAACTTTGATGCAAGGGCCATCTTGCAAAAAAAAAACTTTTTTCAAGGCATAATAAATTACATCTTTTGTTAAACTACATTGCACATCACAATGTAAGAATATATTCGCATATATGATTTGTAGTTCTTTCCTTCTATGTATAAAGTTTCCTTTGTACTTGTGGAATTGAAATCCAACAACCATTGTCTATTTTCATATTTATAATATATATAGACATGTCTTTCTTGTGTTGCCTTTCTTTCCATTGATGTACTTTACTAGGAGTATTCCATTTAATATAATGAAAACTTTTTTTTTAATATACTATAAATTATTGTCAATGTTTGGCCATTCAAAGACATGTTGAACATTCTACATATATATTATATAAATAAATATATACAATGGTCGCTTGATTTCAATGCCACAACCTGAAAGGAAATTTTCTGAAAGAAAGTCTTAACTTTCTTGATCATGAATTTGATGCAAGGGATGATATGCAAAACAAAAAATTCTTTTTGGAAGGCATATTTACTTGCATCTTTTGTTGAAGTAATTGTAAACCACTATGCAAAAAAAGGGTAATATCTATGGTGATTTATTGGTATGTATCTACTTTCCTTTTTGGTCGTGGCATTGAAATCGACCGACCATTATATATCTTCATATCTATAATATATATATACATGTCTGTATTATCACACCTTTTACAGTTACAGGTTTTTATGAAGTTCTATTTACCAAATAAATTTGTGAACAAGTCAGAAGATAAACAACTATTGACTTCATGTTTTGCATCATAATCTCAATTCATAGCATTGGAACATATTCAACTCATAATATACTAGCATTGGAATTCACGTCATATTCATTTGTCAATATTTTGGTCTTTTTTCTATGACTATACAAATACTTTATGAGTCTCAAAACTTATAGTACGAATGGCATTTAGTTTAAAATTGCAAATAGAAAAAAAGAGATTTAGCTTAAGTAGGGTCTTCGTTTTGCTAACTTACTCTGTTAAACATAGGATTTTTTTTTCATTTAAAGAAACTTCAAAACTTAGCAAATAGGCATGGTGATCATTTTTTATAAATTCAAATCCATTTTATGTTGTTCACAAAAAAAATCCACCATATCATCATTGCAACACTTTATACTATTAATCTATCATTTAATTTGGACCTTCTTGAAATGGTGTTAATAAAAGTTTTAGTAAATGTATTAAACACTTGTACATTTGAGAGAGAGATAAAATGGGTTCTATCCCCACCTTGTTATTACATCCTTCATCTTGTCATTTGATAGGTGTTTATCCATCCTTGATTTATGATGTTTAGGCTTTGTCTTGTGTTGACCCTTACCTGTTGGTCCTATGTGCTAACTCCCACCTTAAACATGTAACCTTACCCCTTTGTCTTGACCCTACCACACTCTCTTATTCTATGATCTACTATTCCTACCCGTCCCTCTTGAAATTTTATTGTTATTCCTCTCCCAAAATGTGTAACAAGTGGGATGCTATTGGATTGTGAAGAGAACATGCTACCCATTTTGAATGTTTTAGAGCTTCCATAAGTATAATAAATCTTCAAAGAACGAAAATAAACATGGAAATGGGTATGACCAAATTGCAGAGAGATTGTGAAGTTTCAGATGTTCCATCTATTCTTTTTGAAGAGACGTGGTGTGGTTATGCCTGTGTAGTCTCATATCCGTCCCTTGATGCCTCATGGTGACTCTTGGAAACCTGCATGAAAGACCCTTATCCATTAAAAAACAAATGTTCGACAGGGACCTGTGTCCATTAACAAAGAAACCCGCAATGATGACATGTGTTCGTTAACAAAGAAACTCATCTGTGTCAATCTCCTTTGAATAGAATGTATCCAAGTCAATATGCGTTTATTCCTTTCTTCCTGACGTGTTTGGGGTTTTTTTTTACTGTGCCAGTTAACCCAAACCCTTCTCCAATGGAATCACCACCATTTCATCTTCATCTAGAATTGATTTTTAAACCTGCAAATTCCAGTTACGAGGATAAGGGTCTCTCTATAATACTAATTGTTTGAATCCAAAGAATGCTCTGTTAGTACTGATCAAAATTGCTTCAAGCACTTCAATTTTGGAACTTCCTATGCATGGTGAAAATGGAATAGGTGCATTCTTCATTAGATTCTTCATAGATTCTATGAAGTACCTGAAAGGAGTCAATGCATAAATTCTAAGGAAGTATCTAAAAGGGGCATTTTCCAAAAGTAGAAAGTTCAACATAGATTCATTGTTAAACATTTGAGTTTATGTCCGAGGAATAAAAAGAAAAGATTCTTTTGGAGACTTGTTACAACTTGCAATTCGTACTCTCTTAACTCTCGCACTTGACCCAGAGTAAGGAACTTGTTTAAATTTACTACTTTCATAAACTTGCTCATTGTTTTGTTGTGGCATCCTTTGATAGAACATGATTTTTGTAGAAGCAACAACACTTGGAATTCCTAAAAACTCCCTCACACTCAAAGATCGGACATCCAATCCTTAATTTGTTTCAATTCATACAGGTCACTCCTTACACTCATTTTCTTTCACTATCTACTCAACATAGCATATTGAATTTGGCATTTCTAACAAGTGTAGGTCCAATGGACAATCACTATTTTGATCCTTCTCGTGCTAAATTTGTCTTAGAAAACAAATTTGAAACTCACAAAGATATAATTTTGGACAAAAAAATAAAGAAAAATGCTGAGGGGATTGAACCATGGACCACACTAGAGAAGCTTCTAGGAGAGGACCATGCCGCTGTGAAATCCAAATCAGAAACTAGGTCTGGGGCGAAAAGTCTCAATCCTTTTGTTGACGATATGTCCTCTTTTCAGATTCCTACATTGAGTTCATATGGACAGGGAACTCCTTTAGTGGGCCACTAGGTAAGAAAAGAGTGCACATTGCATGGTACCGAGTTGGTTCACGAATATCTGGAAGTGGCCCACTCCTTAAAAGCTCTAGAAGTGGCTCAATCTCGAGAAAACATTTTGATTGCATTAGGAGAGAATGAAAATAAATAAATATATTTAGAAGGTTTTCCTTCAGAAGATGGTGTAAAACTACATCCTTACTGCTTCTACTAAAGGATGTTTAACTATGTAAAATTATGAAATGAAACTATGGTCATATATAGCAAATGGATAAATATAATGGACATTTTTCCTTTGTTGAAACCAAGAGAAAGATTTGTTCAATAGAGTATGAAAGTTTTTTGTTTTTTTTTGGCCACTACTTGCTGATTATAATCACGCAGACTTGTATTGTAGTTCTAATATGGCATGTAACTGACCACCAATACCTTATAGAGAGACTTCCAAATAAACATGTCTGGAAACAGCTACATGAAACCCGGTTAAGCGATCACCTGGGATTGGAAGGTCCCCTTCCTTGTGGGCAAAGTTGTAGACTATCCAACCAAATATTTGTGTAGGACAGTGACTTGAAGAGGACACTAATCTTATCCGGCCTATACTTTCTTTTCAGTGTTCAAAGATGGGTTAGGATAAAGCACACACAGTAATTTAAATAGGGGACCAAATTGACACTTTCACCCACCATGAGAAGCCTAGGATCCAGGGTTCACATGAAAAACCTCGATACCATAACAAAGGATATACTCCACCATTGGACACACAACTGCAAATCATGCAGACTGCCTCAGAACCACAACATACCAGGATACCTCAACAGTACCACCTGTCAAAAAACACGGGAGGATGCCCTTATTTAAATAGAAATGCTGTAAGGTGTCTTTATTCGTTTTACTTTCCTGATTAAATTTCTTTCATTAATCTTGGTTGTTGTACCTATTCCTATACCTGTCTAAACCTATCCTGCAAATTTCTCTCTCTCTCTCTCTCTCTCTCTCTCTCTCTCAGGTATGTACATACCATCATGTAAGGGTCACTTTTGTTTCATTTGTTGACTTTCCTCTAAGAGGCATAGACTATTCTAAAAGCTAAATTTCTGAATATAAAGAAGGTCCCAATTCACCAAGTAGTTTATCAGACTTGTTATTTTTTGTGTTTCACATTAAATCTGTTAGTGCTACGACTTTTTTGTCTAATTACTCTTATTATTCATTCTACTTTGTTGATTATATGTTTGCATTTTTTTAATGTGTGTTTCAATTTTAACTTGGCCATATTTGAAAGTGGTATAGTTGAAAGAGATGAAAACTATCCTTTACTTTATTATATCTAAACCTCTCGACTGTACGGTTTAAATCACAACTTCCCAGGACACCTTAGCGTTTCCAAATAAACTTGCGTGAAACGAGGTTAACAAAACCACGTGTCAAAAAACACGGTAGGCTTCCCTTGTTTAAATAGAAATGTTGTAAGATATCTTTCTTCCTTTTACTGTCGTGATTAAGTTTCTGCTGTTAATCTTGGTTGTTGTACCTATTCCTATATCCATCTAAACCTATCCTGCATCTTTTTCTCTCTCTCTCTCTTAGGTATGTACATACCCTCATGTAAGGGTCACTTTTGTTTCATTTGTTAAATTTCCTCTAAGAGGCATAAACTATTTTGAAAGCTAAATATATGAAAATAAGGAAGGTCCCAATTCACCAAGTAATTTATCATACTTGTTATTTTTTGTGTTGCACGTTAAATCTGTTACTGCTACTACAATTTTGTCTAATTACTCTTATTATTGCTGCTACTTTGTTGAATATATGTTTTCATTTGTTTAATGTGTGTTTCAATTTTAACTCAGCCATATTTGAAAGTGGTATAGTTGAAAGCGATGAAAATTATCTTTTAATATATCAGATCTAAACTTCTAGGCTATAGTGTTTACTTTTCAGTACTATTATTGTAAAATGCAATTTTTACTTATCTTCTTAAAACATTTTTTTTAGTAAATCACAGCCTCTTTGGGAAAATTCTATGATTGCCACATAGATGGAATTCTCGAATTCTTGGAAACAAGTGTAGATGTCCTCAATTATGAATCAAACGAATGTTTGTTTGGTCTTGTGGGCATTTCCCAAAAGTAGAAAGTTCAACATAGATTCATTGTTAAACATTTGAGTTTATGTCCAAGGGATGGAATGAAAAGATGTTTTTGGGTGACTTGTTTCAAATTGCAAGTTGTACTCTCTTAACTCTCGAGCGTGACCCTTGGTAAGGAACTTGTTTAAATTTTCATTTTTTTCTCTGATTGTAAGAGATTACATTCTTTATCCAAAATGGTTTAGAAAATTCAGTTTTCACTGAAATTTGGTGAAGTAAAGATTGGGTGTATTGCATTCTTTATCCAAAATGGTTCACGAAATTCTATTTTCACTGAAATTTGGTAAAGAAAAAATTCTACAGAGGACATAGTAACATGCCGATTTAGGGGTTTTCAAGGTTTTGGATTGCTTCAGGGGCCTTCAAAACCCCTTGGGATATGGAGGAACTATTGCCTTGGAACTTTGACCCAATATTCCTTGGCAATGGCCTTGTATCCATTTTGGCTAGGTTGTTTGCTAATACCCTTGATGGAACTCTATGCTTTGGTCTAGTTTCTCCGTTTAATGCCGTAACATGCTTCTTAGCTGTGGGGATTGTAGTTATTTTCACTACATGGACAAATAACTATGGAGATCCCTCAGAGAGCAAGGATTTACTTACTTAGTTCAAGGGTGCTTCCATAAATATTGCTTTAGGTAAGTGTTTAAACTCATCTTATTTTCCAAATATAGGGCCAATTTTGAATTATATGTCAAATTGTCTTACGATGATACCACTTTTAGGATTTTCCTTATGTTGACAAATATGTTGTTCAGTTTGGCAAGTAGATGAGAAGATTGCATTGCTGGGAGATATATAAACCTTATTTGAAGGTTCAACGTACACATTTGTATTTCTTTGGACACTTGCTTTGAGCCCAAATGAACAGGATATTCCTCTTAAATAAGAAATTCATATATATCCGATGATATATTATATATGTGTCATTTTGTTTTTTGTTTGATGATGCTACTTCAACTATATATATTAAAAAAAATATTTATGTTATGGATTCAAATGTGGGATTATCACCATTAGTTAGGGTGGAGAGAGAAGCAATAAGAGAAACTATAGAAGAAACAATAGTTTTTATTGTGTGTGAGGAACATTGTGTCCAAGATGAGGCTGTGGAGGGGAATCAATAGAGGTAGTGACTGAACATGGTAAACATGGTAAACTACAGTTGGTTCTCATGATTTGGGGTATTGATCTTTATGTATGCAAGGTAATTATATCAAAATGTTACAATGGCATTATATATTAGTGTGTATGAATTAGCTATATACATTTCTAGTTGTACACTTGCAATGAACACATTAAAATTGAATAAAATGAACAAACCAAACATTTGCGTATGGAATGCTACGATTATAATATATGCCAACAATGAGCTCTGTGAAGAGGCTCTTGGGCTATATTCCCAAATTAAATCTATCAGAGTACAACCAAATAAGTTCACCTTTCCTTGTGTTCTCAAGGAATGTGCTCATTTATCATCTCTAGAAAAGGGAAATAAAATCCATGATTACATAACTGCTAATGGATTAGACTTGAAAATTTCTGTTGAGAATGCTCTACTAGCCATGTATACTAAATGTAGGTGCATAGACTAGGTACTCCATGTGTGCCTAGATAGGAGAGGAAATGAAATGATTTCATGGAAAAATATGATAACTGGATACACTCATAATGGTAAATGTGGTGAAGCTTTGAAAATATTTGAGCAAATGGAACTTGCTGGAGTGAAACCTAATTCAGTCACCATTTCCAGCATTCTCCCAGCATGTGCCTACATGGAAGACTTGGATAAGGGAAAGCATATTCATGATTACATTATTGGAAGTGGGATAAAATATGAGATAAAGATGATAATGTTCTCATAGACATGTATGCTAAGTGTGTAAGTCTAGAAAATTTCTCGCCTTCTATTTGAAAAAATGTTTAAAAAGGATATTGTATCATTTAGTGCGATAATTGCAGGGTATTCCCGAAATTGGCATGTAGAGGAGGCCTTGGAAGTCTTTTGTCAAATGAAACAAGAGTGAAACCCAATTTGATACAATAGTGAGTGTTATTCTAGCATGTGAAAATGGATAAGTATCCTTGCAATAGGGTAAGGAAGTGCACGAATACATTCTCATAATTGGATCAAATTATTGAATTACTTTGTGCAATGTACTTATATACATGTATGCCAAATGTAAGAAAAATGAGTTCACGATTCTACAACATGCATTCTACAATGTGCTCCATGAGATTCTGATTAAAATATATATGCAGGTTCCATACATATAACAAAAAATACCAATTGGCCTTAATCCTCAATCCAATCTTATAAACTAAAACAATTTTTGAGAAATTTTAGCCTTAGAATTGTTAATTTTAGTCATTAATTTATGGTCTGTTAATTTATACAATCCCTTTAATGGTATTAAAGCAAAACAAATTATCTTGCAGTTATTTAACAATGGATTTATTGTTGGTTTGTATTGCTATAAGTTGAGTTTCAATTTGAGAGTTTAATTGTGCAAGATGTTCATAATTATTGTTGCCAACAAAGTTTTTTCCGGCTATTAAAACCGAAACAACTCATTAACATGGAAAACATATACACACATCCCTCTCACCCCTCTAGATGGATTCATGTGGAACAATTCTTGATTTTTAATTTTTCCTCTGTATCAACGATTGTAATTAATTTTTGGGGTTAAAGAGAAAATTGGAATGCATAGAATTGATGTATAACATGACATTTATGGGTGGTGATATGACATAATTTACTATCCATTAATAGATAATATAGGTAAAACTTGACAAGGTGTAGTAAAAGATGGAAAATCCAAGCTATCAATAAAACCATGATTGTAATTTATGGAGGGCAGATAAGAGAAACTCTCATACACGCAAAGCATTTTATTGTACACATGGATTAACTGAAATCAATTGGAATATTATTGGGCACTATTAACAGACCCTGGGTATCCGACACCACGAATAAATAATGATTTAAGGAAAACTTAAATTCCATATAAATGGAATTGAAAAATGTTGAAGTTGGGTATTGATTGAATGCCTTTATGAAGGTGCGTAAATGCACGGGCCAGTAGTCAAAGAAAGAGGGGATTCATAGTCACTGCTTACCTATGATATCTCTTATGATCCTGCCACATTCATTCCTCTTACATACTCTCAATGATTTCAATTAAGACCTTAACCAATGCAAATATCATATATTTGTACTCCAATTGGATTCTCATTTTGTTTCCATCACTTCGGAGCTATGAAACATTATGAAGTAACTGTATAAGCAATTTAATATGCAAAGAAACTTCCAAGAATTTTAATATTGGATTCTATCTTTAAGGGAGATTGTGTAGCATTCAATGACATTCAGTACAAATGTCTCTCCAAAAGTTAATATATACCTCAGGATTTTTAGTACAAATGTCTCTCCCAAAGTTAATATATATGTAGTATTTATTAAAATTCAGTACAAATGTCTGTCCTAGAGTTAATATATACCTCAAAATTTTACCAACGTTTCTCTCTATAATATCATAGTCTTTCACAATTCTCACATGAATTTGTAGCTTATATCGATTTAGATTTGCTCCCCCCAACAT
Organism: Pseudotsuga menziesii; assembly: GCA_001517045.1. Classification (NCBI taxonomy): domain Eukaryota; kingdom Viridiplantae; phylum Streptophyta; class Pinopsida; order Pinales; family Pinaceae; genus Pseudotsuga; species Pseudotsuga menziesii. Next base: position 149,255 of record LPNX010574656.1, on the reverse strand, counting down.
GTAGTTGTTTTCCTTTAAACCCTAGTGAGCCCCTTAAAAAGCTAGATCGAGTTAATGTTCAATAATATGAGCTCATAAAATCTAAGAAGATGACTTAGATTTCCTCTCCCCGGCCCGTAGTCATTTTCCTTTAAACCCTAGTGAACCCCTTGAAACCCTAGGTTGAGTCAAGGTCAATAATAGAAGCTCATAAAATCTAAGATGCTGTTTGGAGATGTATATAAGAAGAGAATATCGAGTTGGAATTTAGGCAATTCTAAACATGGTGATGAGATTCATATTTGCTTCCATATTTTGTTTATCCCTTAAAAAAACAATTTGTTTCCCAAAAAACATATTTAGTTTGTTTGGATGGGAAATGATATATTTATCTTTTGTTCAAATCTTTCAATTTGTTGTCTAATCATTTAAGTATGGATTTCTGTAGCATGTTAAGTTTTGGTACGCCTTAGTAGATTTTCTAATTGTTTCTATTGATTGAGATCATTTTTTGCAAATCTAATGAATAATCGACCCCTTTCGGGTACTTTATTGTTATTTTATTATAGAATTATCACACTTCTATTTCATAAAGCCTATCAAATTTAGCAAGGACTAATTTTCTATCTGCCAATCACATTAAAAAATAGTACATTGGCATCAAGGAAAATTTTCATGTTTTTTAATTGAGTCTAAGAGATCATATTTTGATTGCTTTATAAGTTTCAACTTCTGAGTCTAAGAGTGTAATGTTGTTTCCAATTCTTTAATTGATCATCTTTCTCTAAGAATAGAAAAGTTTTACAATCGTTTTTTTTCCAAAATGAACATGTAATGCCTGTGTAGAGAATTAAGATTGATTTTAGTGAATATAATAAATACTATAATGTCCTAAGCGGTATTCATACAAACAGGTTGCAGGAAGATCCTTTAGTCCTTAATGCAATTTGTGTGTACTTGTGTGGCATCATGCAGGTCCTTTATATCTCTACTTGCAAGGTATGTTGCAGGCTGCAATTGCAGTTGGATATTCATATTTATGTGTATATGATATGTATGGTGGTTGGATTTGTTTTGGGTTTTGAGAACTTGGGGTAATAGTCTTTTGTTGGGTGTAGGGAATGGATTCACCAAGCAAAATAAGAGAAATGGATGTGATGAATTTAAAAGTCAAAATATCTCTTTTTATCCCCATTTTCCATATAGATATTTTTATCGCAGAGACAATTATGGATTGCCCATTAAGTTAAATTATTTACCCAATTAGTTTTTAACAAATGGAAAATTACTGTGTGTTAAGAAGATTCAGAGTGATAGACTATCAATGGTTTGATGTTTTTGACAACTAGCCCTTGTGGCTTAACCCTTTTGAATTTTTAGAGGATGGTTTGTCTAGTCCAACTCTTGCTGAAGTAATTGTATTATGCATGTTTGGAGAAAAAAATAAATCCCCAAAATGTATGACTCGGTCATTCTGAGGCCTCCCTACAAGTGTTTAGGTGTTTCTCCAATGGCATGGAACTGTAGCTATATTCCTTTCAATATCATTTTTGTCTTCATAGCTGCTACTGGAGAAAGACCGAGGAAACAAATTTTTAATTGTTAGAAAGAGAAAGTAGGAATGCGAGTTTTGCTTGATGATGTAGGGAATGTCAACCCATGTTCCCTCTATTTGGTTCAAAGATGTATCATTCTTGATGCACATTTCTATTGTATAGCAGTGAAATATAAGATACATTTCCCTAAAAAATAGTGTTCAAAAAGTTGTAGGTTGAAACACAAAAATATTTGATAATTGCATAACCTTTTCCCTTTCTAAAATGAATCTTTTTCCAATTGCAACCTTATTCAATGAACCTTTAATGCAATGCATTTCTACACTTGTTGACCAAGTACCCTTTGAAGCAATTATTATATCTTTCTTTCTCAAGCTTCTTTTTTCATTTTGCATTGCACTATTATTGATTGAGCATTCAGATATAGTCCTAGAGCCTTTAGATATATTTATACTTTTTTCTTATGTTGGGGTTATCCTTCCCTGGTGGTTCTTGTAGGATGATGAGTGACTATAAAGTGGATATGTTGAATTATGGAATGCACGAGTTCAATGTGAACTTTCATGGACATCAAGAAAATATGTAAACATCCCCATTATAGACCTATAAAATACATATTGACTCTTGAGTATTTCATCCATCTTTGCAACATGTTTGTTGTTATATTTTAATGGTTATAAAATATCTAAAACATTTAGAATCATAACATCATAACCGTAAGCAAAGTATCACTGAAAGAAAGACAATTACAACAACACAAGAGAACACAAATGTTTTCCTTGGGGAAACCACAAAAGAGAAACCCTGCAAAAATTCCTCAGTATAGAATTAGACCAAGTACAGTGTAAAACCCCAAGAAAAAGAATAGCTTATCCTCTTCCACAGTATACTCTCTCTCTCTCTCCCTCTCTCTCTCTCGTGCTATACATAAGTGTGTGTGTGTGTATAAATTAGGAACACACCTCCTCTATTTATACTCTATATTCCACTTGACTTTTTCCATAACATGTAGGCCCCGACAAACTTACTAGGCCGACTTCACCTAGGAAGACACAAAACAATATAATATTATATTATGGAGGGTTCTATTGACCCGACTTATAACTGAAGTTTTACCTCATGACTCTATGATAACGAAATAAAATAGTAACATCTCGACAGAGGAATAAAACATCTCCGATGGGTTACACCAATAAAGTAAATTTAGAATATTCTTTGAACTTACAATATTTCAACACTCCCCCTTAACGAGAAGGGTATTCTAACAACATCAACTGTAGAAGAAAGGAGAGAGAGCATATTCAACATCATCACAATGATACATCTATAAATCATCAGAAGCTTTCTTCAACAACATCAACAACTGGAATAATTACTGGAACATATTCAATATCTTCAGTACTGGAGCATCATATTCTATATCACTGAGTCTTCATCTTTGACCTTCATCTTTTGCAGCACTCGATCATATACAACAATACTTGATATTTTGATCAACAACAACACTCCCTCTTAACTAGGAAGGTATTCATCATAACAGTACAACTAACTAGTGAATCTCTATATGTCATAGGAATTTTTGGAACAACATCATGCATCTTCATCATCAATCACATTATGAGAATACTGGATCATATTCTGCAACATAAGTATGTGAATACTGGATCTTTTTTTTCCACATTAGTATGAGAATACTGAATCTTCTTCTGTAACATCAGTATGCGAATATTGAAACATAATCATCTGCATCATCAGTATGTAAATACTGAAACATCATATACAACATCAGTATGTAAATACTGAAACATGATCATCTACATCATCAGTATGTAAATACTGAAACATCATCTACAACATTAGTATGTAAATACTAAAACATCATCATCTGCATCATCAGTATGCAAATAATGAAACATCATCTACAACATCAGTATGTAAATACTGAAACATCATCATTTGCATCATCAATATGTAAATATTGAAACACCATCTACAACATTAGTATGTAAATACTAAAACATCATCATCGGCATCATCATTATGTAAATACTGAAAAATAATTTACAACATCGGTATGTAAATACTGAAACATCATCATTTGCATCGTCAGTATGTAAATACTAAAGCATCATCATTTGCATCGTCAGTATATAAATACTGAAACAACAACAACATCATTAGCATGATAGTGCTAAAGCAACATCATCAATAAATGCTATATCATCATCATCATTATCAACATAGATATGTTGTAACATCATCATCATCATCAACATAAATTTTTTGAAGTAACATCATCATCGTTAACACAAAGTGTTGTGACTTCAACCACATCAAAATTATCAGCACATGGTGCTGGGACCACAATCACATCAACATCATCAGCACAAGGTGTTGGGACCACAACTACATCATCAACATCAACATATGAATATTGAAGCAACATCATCATCAATATCCGTATAGAAATACCAAAAGTACCTCATCATCATCAATATACAAATACTGAACTTGCCATATCATCAATATGAAAATACTGAACTTGCCATATCAACATTAGTATGAAAATATTGAACCTATCACATCAACATCGGTATAAAAATACTGAACTTGCCATATGATCATTATGAAAATACTGAACCTGGAACACACATGATCCTATTACAGGATTATCAATCCCTTTCACTTTAGGACATAAGTCCAATGATGATACAATCCTATCCACATCATGAAGACAAAAGTTCGTGGATTACGGGATGATCAACCCCTATCACTTTAGGACATAAGTCCAAGGGTGATGCAATCCATACATGATCCAATTACGAGATGACCAATCCTTATCAATTTAGGGCATAATTCCAAGAATGATGCAATCCTCACTTGATCCAATTACGGGATGATCAATCCCTATCACTTTAGAACATAAGTCCAAGGGCGATGCAATCCTCATGCCTCATGAATACAAAAGTCCATGGATCCAATTACGGGATGATCAATACCTATAACTTTAAAACATAAGTCCAAGGATGATGTAATCCTCACTGTGATAATTGCTTCACAGTGAGATCTAGGAGCTAAGGAAATATTCACAATCTAAGCTATTCACAAAATATGCAAGAAAATAGTAAAAGAGAAAAAAATAACACACATAGATGGTGCCAATAGCTGATGTTTATATTAGTGTACAACTTGTAGGTATGTACGGTACATACTTATAATACAATGGGGAAAATTTGTGAGCCCTTGTTGATGTATTTGTAACTTCAGAATGTATTCACTTGTATATCTTATATTATACCCCATTGTTCCTATCGGGAGAGTCATTAATATAATAAAGTCATGTAAAGTCAATCAGGTTTACCCTCCATTGTAAGTCGGGGCAATAGTCCCCACAATTGATTTGAGGTTAACCCTTCGTTGTAAGTCGAGGAAATAGTCCCCACAGTTGAGTTGAGGTTAACCCTCCTTGTTGATCAGGGGGGGAAAGTCCCCACAGTTGAGGGGCACTAGGGTTATTAGACTCTCATAGAGAATTCAGCCCTGGTAAGTTATTGTCAAGTCGGAAACTAGTATAAATAGAGAGTGAGCCTCTCTATTTAACATACACACTCACTCAACTAGGGCGCATGAGTGAGAGAGGAAGTGCTGGCATAAGTGAGAGAGATCAGCTGTAAGAGATCATATTTATGTTTTCAGGTTTTACTACTGCCATTGGTGCTCATTCTATCTCTGAGGAAGTTGCATGGTTTTTTCCTTTATGGTTTCCCCAAGGATAAATCTTTGTGTCTATTGTCTCTTGTGATTGATTGTTGTGCATGTTATTCTCTCAGATAAGATTCTAAGATCATATTGATTAAATGATAAAAATCTAACATGGTATCAGAGCTAACTTGAGAACAAGACACTTTACAGCTGCAGAAGCTAGGGATTCTTACTTTTTGGGTCTCTATCCACAATCCATAAGCAAAAGGAGGCCAGGCTAACTCTCCATTGAAGGGCGCATCTTTTTGTCGAAACAGAATTTGATTCCGGGCATTTTTTCAGTTTTTTTACCACAGGAAATTAGGGCTTTTTATAGAAGAGGAAGTTTTGAGTGAGCCCAACATAGGATTTATCTCCTCATAAAAATCGAATTTTAGAGACCAAGGTCGAATTTTTTGGTTGAGTGAAACTCTGTGAAAGTCAAACCCTAGTTTGACCTTGGGCCTAAAAAACCCTAAAATACTAAAACTTATAGTTTTGGTACATTCTCTATATATCGGGATTGAAGAAGTCTCTGAGGATGAAATTTTCACACACCGAAGATACAATCCTGATTTACAATGTGTAAAACTTTCAGCCTCAGATTCGCTATATTTTGGGAGATATGATTCCTCCAAATCAAGGTTCCACCCTCTTCCAGGATTGATCCCTAAACAAGACACCTAGGGAGCATTTCTATATCTCGGGATACGAAGGTACAAATGCAATTTCGCAAGATGTTACAGATAGGGAATGGACTTTACTTTCTGTGGTAAACATTTCAGACCCCGAAGGTGAAACAATGACACATGGAAGTCCGTACAAGTTCGCTATGCTAAACAATCCTGAATTACGTCACCGTAGGAAAACTATCATACGTCCTAATTGGTGAAACCAATTATGATAAAACCTATGGTTTTGGAAATAGGACAGATGAGGAAACCTTAGTACAAAATTTCAGACATAGAGGAGCCATAATTTTAGAGATACCACAGAAACAGTATCAGGAATTTCTGTAGAAGAAATTGGAAAACTAGGGCTTCCTGTTCCGGGAGTTTCCCTCCATTGTTTTAAGAAAAGGAGTACATTGGATAGATCAGCTTGAATAGGTATATATTTCTATCCAATCAGAAGTTTGAAATTCCAAGTTTTGAAAATTAGGCTTTCTTTGACAAACCTGGATCATCCAGATCCAGAACTAGGACGGACACCTCAAATTGGTAAGATCTAATCTTTTGCTATTTACATTTGAGATTCTCATTTCAAAATGACCTATCACACCAGCTTGATAACAACCTTGGGGAAGCTAAAAGATTTCGAGCATGGAAGTATAATTTTTCACTGGTTCTTGAAGAAAATGAATTGGACACCTACATAAGTGGAGAGTGGAGAGGTTCTAGTTCCATAGGGAGATGAGGATAAAGCCTTACACAAGAAGAACTTGGTCAAGGCCAAGCCGATAATTGTTGATTCAATCAAGGATCACCTTATACCACAAGTTTATTCCCTAAAGACACCTATAGAGATGTTTGATTCCTTGACCAAGCTATTTGAAGGGAAGAAAATAAATCGGAATATGACTTTGAGAAACCAGTTGAAGAATGTAAAGATCCAGAATGCAGAGATCATACAGTCCTACTTTACAAGGGTCTCTCAAATCAAAGAACAACTTGAAGCAGTGGATGAAGAAGTAGAGAATACAAAAACTGTGATAACCACCTTGAACGACCTCCTAGGATCAAGGGATTCATTCATTCAAGGAATGTGCACTAGAAGGAAGTTATTACCTTCAACAGATGTTGGGAAGAGTGCACACAAGATGAAGATAAAGGCTCAAGAAGAAGTCTACCCATGAAAAAATAAAGATAAGTATTCAATTGTCATTTCATGATATTGTTTTGTTATGCATTTGTTTATATTCAGTTGATGTGTTATGCATGATAGAATGTTTGCATTAATGAAAGTATACTACTAATATGCATGTGATGAGTAAGTAGCTCATGGTGCTATACAACTCTCCATTTCTACTCATCTAGAATGAAACCTCTTTGTTGACATATTGGATTAGTGCACAATATCAATGATGTCATGGTAGAGATGGAAGGAATCTAGAAATTTTTCGTGAGATATGGATGAATGTTGTATTGGATAAATAGTTGCATGATTATATCTTTATGCATAAGAATTTAACATTATGAATATGCCTTATGAAATGTTTCTAACCATACAACTAGTGCATCTAACTTGTAGGAAAGATCACGTACAATCACCTGCAAGCAAAGAAGGACGAGACTTGTTCTGAGGAAAAAGTGATGATAGTTCAAGAAATAATCCAAGATGAAGAATAATATGATGATACTTTCAAAGAAAGAAGAGGTCTCAGACACATTGTAGTTATGTGGCACTGTTGAGTGACATCATTGATGCAGAGCCTTCCAGCTATGAAGAAGTAGCCAAGAAGAAAGGGAAGGAGAGTACCAGTTCAAGAAGAATGATGTATAGGATGCAGTATCGAGACATGAAAGGAAGTCCGTAATGTCTTCCATATGGATCTACAAGATCCAACATGCAGTAGATGGAAACATCATGGGATATAAGGCAATATTCGTAGCATGAGGCTTCTCATGGAAAGAAGGCATAGACTACGAAGAGACATTTGTAGCCACTGGAAGTTAAGACACATGATAGGCATACTCATGTGTGCAAATTGAAGAAGGCCTTGTATGAGCTCAGAAGGAACCCATGGGATAACACAGACATGAGGAGCTTGAAGATCACCTAGAGTGATGAAGATATTAACATTTGCTACAAGGTTGAAGATGAAATCCTATAGAGGATGACAATCTCACACGTGGGTGCGAGAAGAACTTTTGAAAAGGTTCAAGATAGAGGATCTTGGTATCTTGTGACCCTAGATGGATACATAGAATATTAGTAGCATATGAATCTACTTGTCACTCCAGTACAGAATGTTTCAATGCATAGAGTATGAAATGCAGAGGGAGAATGATGCTCCGCTTCAGAGGGAGTGACTGCAAAATATCCTGAGGTTTGACATGGTACAACAGGATGGATAGATTACTGATGAATCTAGGCTTTACTGAGATTAAAGTAGATTCCAACCTTTACTTCAAGGTTGAAGGCAGAAGACTAGTGATGCTCTTGTTATATGTCGATGACTTGTTCTCGACAAAAAAGAGGAATTCATTAAAGTTGCAAGAAGGAGACTTGCTGCCAAGTTTGAGATGAAGGACTTATATATGATGCACTACTTTCTAGGCATGGAGGTGTGGTAGAATACAGATGGAATTTCCTTGGGACAAGGAAAGTATGTAGTGAAGATCTTGAAGAGGTTTAGGATGATGGACTGCAAGATCATGGCCACACTTATGACATCGAACCTGAAGCTATTGAGTGATGCTTCATCAGATTTGGTTGATGCCATGATGTATCGTCAGCTGATTTGTTCCTTGATGTACCTGATGAATACGAGACCGGATATTTTCTTTGATGTGAACACATTGAGACATGTTCACTTGATGGTTGCAAAGCATGCAGTGAGGTACCTAAAGGGTAAAGTTGAGTATGAGCTCAATTATGATACGAGTCAGAAGATTAACCTGGAGGGTTATGTGGATTCGTATTGGGCAGGAAGTTCCATTGTTAGGAAGAGCACTGTGAGGTGCTACTTTAGTATGAGATTAGGTGTGATCTCTTGGTTTAGTAGGAAGTAGTCTTGCATGGTGTTGAGTACAGCCGAGGCAAAATATGGTACCACTTGCTCGGCTATTTGGGAGGTAGTATGTTTCTTTTGAAAACTACTATTTGATTTGATTGATCTAACTTGAATATTTTTATGATGCAGTGAGGAGTAGTGAAGCTCCAATATGTGATCCAGATCGATATCTCTTGAAAGAGGGAGTTCTAGCACCGTCGGTGAGACAGGTTGTCTGAGCATAAAACCCTGGCGAAGCTCGTAGGTTTCTCATACATAAACGGTCCTATAGGTTGTCCTCAGATGTAATCAGTCTTGGTGAAGCTCCCAGGTTATCCTTGGATGTAATCAACCTTGATGTGATTCTATGCTAGAAATGGCCAGAGCGAATTTTGAGTACTTTTGAGAGAAGCTTGGTGTTCTCTAGATAGAGGTTCCTTCCAAGAGGAAGTGATGTGTCTGTGAGCCGTTCTGACATGGTGGTAGGATTGGTTCCTCCCATGGCCAGATGTAAGTGCTATTCCCTTCTAACATGGTGGTAGGATTGGTTCCTCCCATGGTCAAATGTAAGTACTGTGCCTTTCTGACATGGTGGTAGGATTGGTTCCTCCCATGGTCAGATGTAAGTGCTGTGCCCTTATGACAAGGCGATAGGATTGGTTCCTCCCATGGTCAGATATAAGTGCTGATGATACATCCAGTATGAAAAAGGACTGGCTCTATGATGATACATCCAGTATGAAAAAGGACTGGATCTATGATGATACATCCAGTATAAAAAAGGACTGGCTCTGTGATGATACATCCAGTATGAAAAAGGACTAGCTCTGTGAAGCTACACCCAACATGAAAAAGGGATGGCTCTATAGAGGACTACACCCAGTATGAAACAGGACTAGCTCGAGGTAGCATAAGTGGATTCTAACGGCCACTGATTACTTCACTAAGTGGATCGAAGCCATACCCACCAGAAGGGCTACATAAGAGGTAATAATGGATTTTTTAGAAGATAATATTTTGGCAAGATTTGGCTGCCCTAAGCGAATTGTGATAGACAACGCATCTGTGTTTAAGTCCAAAAATATGATCAATTTTTTCCATAAATACCACATAAGACTAAATCGCTCTACAACTTACTACCCATAAGTAAACGGACTGGCAGAATCCTCTAACAAAAGTCTTGTGAGGATTATTAAGAAACTGTTGGAAGATAACAAGAAAGGTTGGCACAGGAAGTTGAAATATGCCTTGTGGGCCGATAGAATCAGCACAAAGAGGGCCATCGGTATGTCACCGTTTCAGTTGGTATATGGGGCTGAGGTAATTTTCCCTGCCTCTCTGGGTGTTCTAGTCATGAAATTGTTACGGGACCCGTTGGATGAGCCTAATCCCATTCAAAGAAGGATCAACCAGATTATCGAACTAAATGAAGCAAGGGACAAAGATTACGATAAAGTCCAAATACAGCAGGAGAAGATGAAGAATACCTTCGAAAGGAGAATAAAGGAAGATGTTTTCGAGGTCGATGACCTGGTGTTGAAGTGGGATGCCCCACACGAAGAAAAAGGTAAACATGAAAAATTCGACCACTTGTGGGTAGGCCCATACCTCATTGCAGCACACAGAGGAGACAACGCATTCATTCTATAGTATCTAGATGGGTCACAGTACGAAGGAGGCACAGTGAATGGGAGGTTTCTAAAACGTTACTTGGAGTAAAGGGACTAAGGTCCATGTATTATAGTGTAAATACTTTTTATGTTTTAATCAATACGGATGGTGAGTCATAAAATTTGAAGACCATGGAGAAGGCCCTAAGATCGGAAGAGGTAACCATTCTTTCAAACTATGTTTTCTTTCAGAAAGTGAAATAAAAGGATGTTGTCAATGGAGTAGGTCACTAGTCTACGAGTTCTTTGCTACCTCCCTGGGAGGATAGAATCCCTTGTGGAGCCAGTTGTTAACACTCTATTACATTTTTGATTATAAGAGATATATGGGAAGTTTGGCCTTGTCAAGAGGTGTTGGGAAGGAAACCTAGTGTTTGCAGGGGGGCTGATGGCATATACGAGATAACATTCAACCACTAGAATAGGATGCGGTGGAAATGAAGGAAAGGATAGCGTAAATTGGCAGCCCCACTCTGGAGTAATGAATATTGAAAGCAAGACAGTCCATGGATCGGAGATGCAGGGTAAAGAAGAGAACGTCGGATGTGCTGAAGGCATTAAGCGGGAGTCATAATAGAGGGATGAGATTGATCGGATGGTAGATCAATGACATCAAAAAATTTCACATGGTGAACATGCTCGGCCAAAGCCACTTTTCCAAAATGCAAAATGGGTTAAAAGGTGGAGGCATCTAACGACTGAGGTTGGGATCCAAGAAGATCCACGGTTGTAAGTGATTTTTCATCCCATATTAGCAAGGACGTAGCAGTGATTTTGGATTGTGAAAAGTGGTACAAGTCGCTTAGATCGACAGTCGCTACAAGAGTGAAGGGAGATTTGCGGTTGTGGTTCATTTCGCAATCTAAACTAGCACAGAGGAGACCAAAATATCACATCACGAAAAGTGGTGGGGTCCACTCAAATCAATGGTTATGAAGAAATGCCGATATTGATCTATGGTTGAGTTGCACATGAACGAGGTAAGAAAGGATTAGCATAAAGGACCTCACATACCAATGGCTCAGATTGCAAGGAATAACATCCACGGTGCAAGCTGCTTGGGAAGGGCGTGAAGGTTATCCTGTGTAAAAAGCTATAAAAGGGTCCACGTGAAGTTGGAAAGGTTTGTCTTTTCCGAAACCTCGAAGCCACTGAATATCCAACCGCATACAGAGCGCCAGCACGGACCAACCAGGAGACTGTGCTACAAATCAAGGTAGGCCCCTAATAGCCCCTCAGTGCATTTTGAAAATGGATGTGATAGGAGCAGTAGAAGTGGTAGGGGTGAGAGATGATATAGAACCCGAGGTCACATGTCGAAGGACAGAGAAAAGTCTGGTAGATGAGAATGATGAGATTTTCAATACCATCCTGGTGGGAGAATCCATTGAAACTACTAGAGGTAGATTGGACATCCTTAAGGACCGAGGTAGAGATACCTGTCGTGTTTTTAAATCCTTCTTCCATTTCTTTGTTTGTTGGCCAAGCCCCCGATTTCCTTGAGTTTGTCGAATGGTGTGTAGAGAATTTCTTTGTCGCCGAAGGTGTCATTATGAATAAGTCGAAGTCTAAAATCCTTTGTTCAGTCCAGGCTTTTGTCATCTGCAAAACCCTTCACATCCCAGACGAGTTTGTCCATATATCCCAAAACTACCAAGAGGAAAATATTATACATTGCTTCAGAGAATCTACCGACAAAAGTAAAGAAGCCTTCTTGAAGGCCTGTTCAAAACCCAATGGTGAACCCATCAACCTGTCATACCCTATTGACCTTAACCAATTCAATGAAGAAACTCAGTGGTGTATATCCCTAGCTAGCCAATTTTTAGGTCTAGATATCAATGCCTATGTCCCAGAGTCATTATTGAGTCTGTTGTTTGACTTGAGTACCTGTCCGACCGAACCTGAATTTCCTAGGCAATCTTATCAGTCTTGATGTCTTAAGTTTGATGACTTCCTAGCCGAGAACATCCGTTCTCAGTTAGCGAATTTCCACCGTACTAAATGTTCAGATTCCAATCCTTTTTGCTGAGGATACTTATAGCTTATAACGAAGAAGACTTCCAAGTACCTGAATTGGAAATCACTATTGATATGGCCACAGACTATTGTAATTTCATGAACCAATTGATGGCTGAAGTATATGACTTTTATTTTAGGAAAGGTTACTGAGGGTGTTGCTTGAGATGAGACAACTACTACAATTGTCGAATAGCAAGAGGATAGGGGACTGGTTCCTGACAGAATTCGGAACAACCATAATATTGTATGGCTTTTTGCATCAACCCTACATTATGCCATCTTTTCTAACCACCAGGGTTTTCTCCTTGGAATTGATCCGGAAAAGACTCACTGTTGAGGAAGAACACTTCTTGAGCTATAAAAAGAGCTCAAATTTGATTTTCCCTGGGGAAGTGGGACCATACACAGTCAGGAGCAGAGCTTCTTTGCCATTGGTTACCAACTTGCTCAGAGGCATGGGGCTTTCTCTAGGACAAGCAGTAAAGTACGACCCTCATCAAATAATTTCCAAAAGGAGGAAGGCTCACAAGTGAAATCCTTTTGAACACACTAAGGTACTCGAACTCAGGGAAGCAACAAACTGGGATGATTTCCCTAATCCTGCCCCGATGGATACCATCATTGAATGAAGTACTGGCTCACACCTGCTAGGAATAGCTTCTCCCCAAAGAGAACTCACTAAAATAGTTGCAATAGCCGAGGATGTCTCATCATTGGTCAGCTATTCAGCGAGTTCAGTGAAAAGAGGGGGTCCGGAGCCTATGGATACTGAAGAGGTGGACACGACCAGCATACCCAAAAGGTAGAAAATAGAACAAGGGCAACAGTTAGTAAAGGTTAAAAAGGGAAATACAAAGAGACAGTTGAAGAAGAAGAATACAGAGAAAAAATAGAAGCAAGAAGAACCTGAGATAGCTGAGTTACAAATCTAAGAAATGTATTTGACGGGCAGACTCCAAACAGGCATGCATCCAAAGAAGACTGGCTAGGCTCTTATCGGGAGAGGGTTGATAAAACTTTCAAGGAGACAGTAGAGCTATATAGCGAGGCAACGTGGTTGCCTTACCAAAATGTCGCATTAAAGACTGTAAGGGATCATGCCACTGATACCCTTAGCTTAGCCTTAGCAATGGGGAATAAGGTGTCAGAGGTTAGTGTGAACCTCTTAAAGGTTCCCACTACTGACAAAATACACCTCAACAAAGAAACCGGGGATATACTGAATGCTAGATTGCTTAAGGCCACCATAGAGATGTCCAAGCTAGAGGAAAGTAAAAAAAAGACTTTGAATCTTTTGAGAAAGGTAAGAGTGGAGAACAAATCCCTCAAGGCCCAAATCAACAATATGCAAAATGAAGCAATGCAAATAGAGGGACCAACACATAAGGGAGTCTTTGCCCAGAAATTGCTTGATGATAAGGAAAAAGATATCTAGGCACTAAAAAAGAAGTTGAAAATCCCTGCTACCCAGCTCACCTAGACAGAAGAATTGGTTGATTTCAAAAGGGAGAAAGAGACGTTGAACACTGATCTTACTGAATGCAAAGCCAAGCTGCTAAATCTCGAAGAAAAGGAAAGGAAGTGGGAAGCATACATCCAGCTTTTGGAGAAGAGTGAAGTGGAATTAAAAGCCAGATTAGCAATAAAAGAAAGGGAGCTTCAAGGAAGAAGTGCTGAGAGTGCAATTCAGTCCATAGGTGTAGCTAGAGAGATAGACACCGATTCTCTTTCTAGAGCAATGTCCTAGATAGGCCTGAAATATATAGAGCTTGTTAAGTTAAAGCAGCAGACCGAGGAGCTAGAAAAGGAAAAAGGTGAGGAGAAATAAGGAAAGGAAAAGATGGAAGAGAAATGCCAAGGACTGATTCAACAAAATGCCAAGTTAAGCCAACAGGTGGTCGATAAACTTGCCTTGCAAGGCGCTAGACATTTGATCTGGGATTAGATCATTATAGAGGCTGACAAGTTTTGACCTTATATATATTTAATTGAAGACTAGGAAAATGCTATGATAGAGTCCAAGAAAAAGGTCCTAACAGTATTAGGGGAAATGCAGAAAAGACCTGTGGCAACAGCGAAAAATGTCATTTCTTTCCTAAGCTTCTTGTCAAATGATTTCACAAATCGGTATGGTATCCAAAACAGGGTTGTTGTTGTCTCCGGGGCTAGAAAGGTAATTGCTAAGCACAAGATGCTGGAGACTGTACAAGCCAAAATAGATGTTATTGAACACAAAGTCAAGGAGGTTATCAGGTTATTCAAACCACTGGTAGACAGAGGGATCCCTTTCTTCTGGGAAGAGAAGGGTCCTTTATTGTCCCAAAAAGAGTATCGGGAGCATTTGGTTCAGTGCCGGTTAGACAGCAACAAGTTTGGAGACATGCAACAATCATTATCAGGAAAGATCATTTTTGATAAGCTGGCCAGTGAATTTGAATTGTTATCTGATTTTAAAGCCACATGTGCCGAAGTCCCTGAAAATTAGTACCCAGAAACAATGGAGCTCAAAGCGCAAGCTTTCGACATGGCATGTTGTGACTCTACCTGGTCCTGACCTATGGAGATCCATTCAGCAATACGGGTCGGCCAAATTCAAAATGCATCCATAGAAGTGACAATGATAGTATGCGGTAAGTTTTGTCTGTGTACATGCTCGTTCTGATGGTCTCCTCTCTCGGAACTCTATACAACTGTCACTCGCCAGATGGAAACATATAAGACTTTCATGCATATTTTCTCCTACAATCCATATTTTATTTTCCAGTTTTTATGTAAATCATGGCCAATGTGTCACCTATGACTTTGTTAGAAGTTGTTTTTCAGTTGTAACAAATTTTGATTCCCGGATGTCGGTCTAGGAAGTACAAAATGCTATAAATATACCTCCTGAAGAAGGAGAAGAGGTTGGAACCGATGTAATTTTGCAGTGTATGATTTCAAAAGTATTTTAATAAAGTTGCAGAGCCAAGGTCGGTGTTTTACACATNCTCATGTGAATGTTTTTCCAGTTTATCTCTTCCATTATGTTTTCTTTCATGTCTGAAATAAGTGTATAACAGTTTGGAATTCATACATGCTATGCTCCATCTATTGTTTCAGATATCCACTAAAGCTTTCTTCTAAAGTTAAAACAGAATTCATTTTCGAATGCTCTGTGTTGATGGTCTTTTCATGTTCTTCTTTTCCACTAGACAATTATAATTTGACTGTGATTGAATGGCTATCTTGCCTCTATGTTGAAATCGCATGCATAAGTTCTATTTATTTCTGTCACACATCTTGACTCCATCGCCCAATGGTTCTATGTCTTGTTTCAACCAACTTTACAAACAATTTATAGTTTCACTTGTACATATCTGGGATTGTTAATATTTGGTGAGAGATCCCTCTCGGAAGAGCAGAAGGCTAGTTCTCTCTTCGAAAGTGGTTCTGCTGTTACCTGGGAGCGGGCCTTCCGTAACCTTTGGCTCAATTCTAGTGCTAACAAACTGGTGCCGCTGCCATGGATGAGTTGAAGATTATCCTTGGAGGAACAACAAGAACTGTACGATTTTAGGAAAGAGATTTCTGAGTGCAAACAAAAATTTATGCATTTGTAAGAAGGTTGTATATTTTTCTTGGCGACTACACACCCACTGTGACCAATCTCACACTAGGTATCTTAGCTTCCAGAAGGATCCACACGAGAGGTAACCTTGATCCCAAAACTTTGCAAAGTGTGGATAATCTAGAAAAAAACACTTAGAAATAGAAATAAAGAAAAAGTGGATTTTCCATTGTTTGGTACATCATCATCTCAATATTTGTATGGCATAGCAGAATCTGAATGGGGAGTTTGAGCTGAAATACTACTAACCAAATATAAATCTGAATATGACCTGAGGAAAGTTGGGGTTAACCCTAGTATACTGCGATCCTATATGCTTGATTCTTTATGGCTGAACCCAAAGACCCCAGCGAAAGATAAAGAGACAACCCCTATTTTTTAGAACACCCGATTTCCTAACCCCTAGTTTGTTCCGAATCGATCGACCCCGATGGCTGCTACTAGATTTGCCCCACTAGCCCTACCTCTAGTTCTGCATGACCTCCCCTTGAACTATGCCCAAATAATTGCACTCTATGATGGGGAGGGGAATGTCTCAGCTAGATACCATGTGGGTAAATTTGATGATTTCATCGACCTGGAAGAGGTGGATGATGAAGATGTCAAGATGCGGTTGTTTGCTCAGAGTTTGTCTGGGGAGGCCAAGAAGTGGTACAAAGATTTTCCACCTAGGTCTATCCGCAGTTTTGCTAGTTTTCAAACGATATTTCTAGAAATATGGGATGATAAATAAAGCTCGTTTCATGTCTTGTCTCAATACAACAATCTCAAGAAAGGAGGTTTTGAGTCGGTACATGAGTTCTCGAGCAGATTCATGAGAGTCTACAATTCGATACCTGCTGACATCAAACCTTCACCCAGGGCGGCTGAACTTCATTACGCGGATGCATTTGATAATGATTTTGCTTTGTTATTAGGAGAAAGAAAGTCAAACACCCTCCCGGATATGTTTACTGATGCCCTAGAAGTAGAGGCCAATATGATGGCATGCGGAAAAATAAAACCAAGGGCAGAGGTTGACAGAAGGAAAAGTAGAGAAGAGACACACCCCACTGCTTCTACGTCCTCATCCAGTGATATAAAATTTGAGATGATGCTCAAAACTATGGAAAAGTTGATGGACAGGCTAACGGTGGAGGCCAAGCCAACAAGCCAGGAGTAGAATGAACCTTAGATAAGGAATCCCAATTTTAGGAGGCTAGTTCCTCCCCCAATCAAACCAAATAGACCAAGGGATGTGAGGAATCTAAGAAATCAAGAGAGTAGCCAATTAGGCCTCCTTTCCATGAAAACTATGTGGCTGCTGAAGATGAGGTCAATTCTATCAAAGATCATATCCATCATTTCAGCGATTTAGACTCTGAGATCTACTTGACTGAGGAGGAACATGACATGTTCGCACAAGTGGATGATAAGGCCCTGACAGAGGAATTGGAGCAATATCATAAGGGATATATGCATGCTATAGATGATGTCAGGAAAATCAAGTTAAGAAGTAGAGACGTTGCTATAAACAAAGGGGGGTTAAACCCAAACCAACCTTCTAGTAGTCATATTGGCCCAAGGAAAGGAAATGAGAAACAAAAGGAGCTGGTAGCATCTAGGGAGGTGGAAAAAGGGACTGGTAATGTGAAGGAGCTGGAGAAAACGACACCTGTGGAGCTGGGAAAAACCCCTCCCATGTTTAACCTCCAAAATGAGCTAGCTAAGCTGAAGGATTCAATCCCTTTCAATGAATTGTTGAGGAATCAGGAATACAGGGACACTATAACAAAGATGATTGCAAATCAAGGAGAAGCTCACCCGGATATCTTAGAGCTGAATGAAGACAACCCTACTATTATTCTGGGATCTAATATTGACAACATGGATAGTGAAGATGAGGAGGTGCCACCATTTTACATGAGCTTGAATGTACATGATATGGTGTTACACAATGCTATGTTGGATTCAGGAGCCTCACACAATCTGATGCCAAAGGGAGTGGTGGAGAGCCTGGGATTGGAGATTAAAAGGCCTTATAAAGACCTGTATTCCTTTGATTCTAAAAGGGTAAAATGTCTGGGCTTGATCAAAGACATGGTGGTATCTTTAAATAAGTTGCCATGTAAAATTGTGGTCATGGATGTTGTTGTGGCCAATATTCCCCCCAAGTTTGGAATTTTGCTGTCAGGGTCTTGGACTTCAAAGCTAAAGGGTAGCCTGCAAATGGACATGTCCTATGAAACAATTGCTGTTCGGAATGAAAACAAAAGGTTATATAGTGAGAAAAGATTGCCTTACGTCGTGAGTAGTGAGGCTCATCTTGACATCCATCATGTTTATGCCGCCGACACAGACTTGGGGTCGTCTATATTCTTCAATGATATATCTCGTTGCGACTCAAAATTCGCTGTGCCACAGAAAGGTAAAAGGGATAAAGGAGATACTAGTGAACTGGAAGCTTTGGAAAGAAAGCAGAAAGAAGAAGGATTGTGGAAGATGTATTTTGATGGCTCGGTGTCTAAAGCAGGTGCTAGCGCAGGTGTGTACATAATTTCCCCCATGAGGGATACCAAAGCTTATTATTATAAGTTGGTTTTCGAATGCTCTAACAATGTAGTAGAGTATGAGGCCTTGTTGCTGGGCCTGCATGCGCTAAAGGATTTAGGAGATAAAAGGGTCCAAATTTTTGGAGATTCGGAGCTCGTAGTGAATCGGGTGAATGACAGCTTCCAAACTGGACATCCAAGAATGAGGGCTTACCGGAATGAGGTGTGGGACATGTTTGGAAATTACTTCACTGAACATACAGTCCAAGTGATCCCTAGATATGAGAATACGGTGGCGGACTCTCTGGCGACTGTAGTCGGAAAATTTGAGGCCCCTACAGCAGGCAAAAGGAAATGCAAAGTAGATATTGTGAATAGACCTTCTATACCAGACAACACTAGATATTGGCAAGTTTTTGAAGACGATATGCATATCAAGAGATTTCTGGAGTTGTCCGGTGAGTTTGTGAACAACCGCATAGATGAGAATCATGTTGACTCCGAGAATCTCCTAAATGTTGAAGAGGAAGGGGAAGAGGCCGCCGAAGCAAGAAAACTGAAAGAATCTTTGGGAGGCAGGGATATAGTCTAGTTGAAGAGCAATCATATTCCTAGAGTTTTGATCCCCTTAGAGTCCCTTTTTGACCAGAATGATGTAGCCAGAGATCCAAAGGTTGAGCCTGCCGCAGATGCCATCGAATTTATAAATATTGGCACTGAAAGAAACCCAAAAATTATAAATTTGTCCAAGAAATTTCCTGCTAAAGAAAAAGAAGGGTATGTGAACCTGATGAAGAAATACATGGATGTGTTTGCATGGAGTTATGAAGATCTCAAAGAATATGAAACTTCCATCACACAACATACTATCCTGATTAAACATGGGGAGAAACCATTCAGGCATAAACTCAGGAGGATCAATCCGAAGCTAGTACCCATTATTGAAAAGGAAGTGAAAAGGTTGTTTGATGCAAAAATAATTGTGACTTTGAGGTTTTCGAGATGGGTAGCCAATTTGGTTCCTGTTTGAAAAAAGAATGGGGAGATAAGGTTATGTGTAGATTTCAAAAACTTAAATAAACTTTCTTTGAAAGATAATTACCCGTTGCCGAATATGGACCAAATCCTGCAGAGGGTGATAGGATCAGAAAGAATATCCACTATCGATGGTTTTTTCGGTTACAATTAGGTGAAGGTGCTAGTTGAAGACCAAGAAAAAACTGCTTTCACCACACCTTGGGGTACATTCATGTACGCAAAGATGCCGTTTGGGTTATTGAATGCTGGAGCAACTTTCCAACATGCCATGGATATAGCTTTTGCAGATGAAAGAGAAAAATTTGTGGTGATATACATGGATGACATTACTGTATACTCCAGGTGGGATAAAGATCATATCATGCATTTAGAAAGGATTTTCAATAAGTGCAGGAAGTATGGCATCTCATTAAACCCTAGAAAGTCAAGCTTCGCTCTAGAAGAAGGAAAGTTGCTGGGGCACATCATTTCGAAGGAAGGAATCATGATCGATCCAGACAGGGTAAAGGGCATCTTGAGAGTAGAGGAACCAAGGAGCAAGAAGGAAATGTAGTCTTTCATCATTCAAGTAAACTTCTTGAGGAGATTCATCCCTAGCTTCACCGAAATCCTGATGGATATTACTTGTATGATGAGGAAAGATCACGAAATAAAATGGATGGTGGAAGCCAAGAAGGCTTTCAAAAATATAAAACAGGCCATTTCAGAGGCTCCTGTACTGGTCAGTCTAGATTTTGAGAAAAAATTCTTAGTGTTCTCGTATGCTTCAAAGCATACTGTGGCGACAGTGTTGCTGCAGAAAAATGATCGGGGTGAAGAGCAGCCTATATCATTCTTTAGTAAAATATTGAGGGATGGAGAATTGAAATATAGTATAAAGGAAAAACAAGCCTATGCTTTGGTTAAGGCCTTGAAATATTTCAGAATCTACCTCCTCCATTCCCACATAATTTCCTATGTACCTAGCAGCGTAGTGAAAAGCATACTTACATAGCCGGATCCAGAGGGAAAGAGAGCTCAATAGGTTGCAGTGCTTCTAGAATACGACATAGAAATTAAACCCACAAAATTGATCAAAGGACAAGGGTTGGCTAAAATGATGATGGATTCCCATTGTGAGACTCTGTAGCTAAATTTTCTAACTAGTCAATCTGATTGGGTAGAGGCGTAGGTGCAAGTGAAGCCTGATTTCTATGCATCTCCTTGGTATGCTGACATTATTTTTCTATTGCAGAATTTACAACCTCTTGCAGGGCTGAGAAAAACCAGAGCTAGATCTGTGAAAATGAAGGCTCTGAAATTTTGCATCATAGAACAATATCTTTATTGAAAAGACCCCAGGGGAATACCGCTGAATTGTCTTCTGGAAAATGAAGCTCATCATATAGCGAAGGAATTTCATGAAGGAGATTATGGAGGACATCATTCCTGGAAAGTAACCGCAAATAAAATTACGAGGGTAGGATTTTATTGTCCTTCGTTGTTCTTAGATGTCTATAAGGAAATGACTAAATGCCAACAGTGTCATATTTTTGAAGGGAAAATAAAAGTGGTTTTGCTTCCCCTCAACCCTATATTTGCAGAAGCTCCTTTCCAGTAGTGGAGGTTAGATTTCATCAGAGAGATAAACCCAAACTATTCAGGGCAGCATAAGTGGATTCTAATAGCCATTGATTACTTCACTAAGTGGATTGAAGCCATACCCACCAGAAGGGCTACAAAAGTGGTAATAATGGATTTCTTAGAAGATAATATTTTGGCAAGATTCAGATGCCCTGAGCGAATTGTGACAGAAAATGCATCTACGTTTAAGTCCAAGAAGATGATCAATTTTTTCCATAAATACCACATAAGCCTAAATCACTCTACAACTTATTACCCACAGGGAAACGAACTGGCAGAATCCTCTAACAAAAGTCTTGTGAGGATTATTAAGAAACTGTTGGAGGATAACAAGAAATCTTGGCACACGAAATTGAAATATGTCTTGTGGGTCAATAGAATCAGCACAAAGAGGGCCATCAGTATGTCACAATTTCAATTGGTATATGGGGCTGAGGTAATTTTCCCTACCTCTCTCGGTGTTCCAGTCATGAAATTGTTACGGGACCCGTTGGATGAGCCTAATCCCATTCAAAGAAGGATCAACCAAATTATCAAACTGAATGAAGCAAGGGACAAAGCTTATGATAAAGTCCAAATACACCAGGAGAAGATGAAGAATACCTTTGACAGGAGAATAAAGGAAGATGTTCTCCAGGTCGATGACCTGGTGTTGAAGTGGGATGCCCCGCATGAAGAAAAAGGTAAACACGAAAAATTTGACCACTTGTGGGTAGGCCCATACCTCATTGTGGCACACAGAGGAGACAACGCCTTCATTCTACAGTATCTAGATGGGTCACAGTATGAAGGAAGCACAGTTAATGGGAGGTTTCTGAAACATTACCTGGAGTAAAGGGACTAAGGTCCATGTATTATAGTGTAAATAATTTTTATGTTTTAATCAGTATGGATGGTGAGTCAGAATATTTGAAGCCCGCGGAGAAGGCCCTAAGATCAGAAGAGGTAACCATTCTTTCAAACTGTGTTTTCTTTCAGAAAGTAAAATAAAAGGATGTTGTCAATGGAGTATGCGACTTGTCTACGGGTTCTTTGCTACCTTACTGGGAGGATAGCATCCCTTGTGGAGCCAGTTGTTAACACTCTATTACATTTTTTATTATAAGAGATATATGGGAAGTTTGTCCTTGTCAAGAGGTGTTGGGAAGAAAACCTAGTGTTTGCAGGGGGGCTGATGGCATATACAAGATAACATTCAGCCACTAGAATAGGCCATGGTGGAAATGAAGGAAAGGATAGCGTAAATTGGCAGCCCCACTCTGGAGTAATGAATATTGAAAGTGGCAAGATAGTCCATTAATCAAATATGTAGGGTAAATAAGAGAACGTCGGATGCGCTGAAGGATAAGCAGGAGTCATAATAGATAGCTGAGATTGATCGAATGGCAGATCAATGTCGTCAAAACATTTCGCACGAGGAACATGCTTGGCCAAAGCCACTTTTCCAAATCAAGAAATGGGTTAAAAGGTGGAGGCATCTAACGGCCGAGGTTGGGATCCAAGAAGATCCACAGTTGTAAGTGATTTCGCATCCCAGATTAGCAAGGATGCAGTAGCGATTTTGGATTGTGAGAAGTGGTTCAAGTCGCTCAGATCGATGGTCACTACAAGAGTGGAGGGAGATCTGCGGTTGTGGTTCATTTTGCAATCTAAACTAGCACGGAGGAGACCAGAATCTCACATTGTGAAAAGTGGTAGGGTCCACTCAGATCAACGGTTGTGAAGAAAAGCCAATCTTGATCTATGGTTGAGCTGCACATGCACGAGGTAAGAAAGGATGTAGCATTAATGACCTCACATACCAACGGATTAGATCGCGAGGAGTAACATCCATGGTGCAAGCTGCTTGGGAAGGGCGCAAAGGTTATGCTGTGTAAAAAGCTATAAAAGGGTCCATGTGAAGTTGGAAAGGTTTGTCTTTTCTAAAACCTTGAAGACACCGAATATCCAATCGCATACAGAGAACCAACACAGACCAACCAGGAGACTGTGCTACAAAGAAAGGTAGGCCCCTGATACCCCCTCAGTGATATTTGAAAATGGATGTGATAGGAGAAGTAGAAGTGGTAGTTGTGAGAGATGATATAGAACTTGAGGTCACATGTCGAAGGGCAGAGGAAAGCATGGTAGATGAGAATGCCAATATTTTCGATACCATCCTGGTGGGAGAAGCCATTGAAACTACCAGAGGTAAATTGTAAATCCTTAAGGACCGAGGTAGAGATACCTGCAGTGTTTTTAAATCCTTCTTCCATTTCTTCTCTGTTGGCCAAAGCCCCCATTTATCTGAGTTTGTCGAATGGTGTGCATACAATTTCTCTGTCGCCGAAGGTGTCATTATGAATAAGTCGAAGTCTAAAATCCTTTGTTTAGTCCAGGATTTCGTCGTCCGCAAAACCCTGCACATCCCAGACAAGTTTGTACATATATCCCAAAACTACCAAGAAGAAAATATTATACGTTGCTTCAGAGAATCTACCCACGAAAGTAAAAAACCTTCTTGAAGGCCTTTTCAAAACCCAATGGTGAACCCATCGACCTGTCATACCCTATTGACCTCAACCAATTAAATGAAGAAAATCAGTGGTGTATATCCCTAGCCAACCAGTTTCTAGGTCTAGATACCGATGCCTATGTCCCAGAGTCATTGTTGAGTCTGTTGTTCATCTTAAGTACCTTTCCAACCGAACCTGAATTGCCCGAGCAATCTTATCAGTCTTGTTATATTAAGTTTGATGAATTCCTAGCCAAGAACATCCGTTCTTAGTTAGAGAATTTCCACGGTATTAAAGTGTTCAGATTCCAATCCTTTTTGCTGAGGATTCTTATAGCTTATAACAAAGAAGACCTACAAATGCCTGAATTCGAAATCATTATTGATATGGCCAAAGACTATTGTAAGTTCATGAACCAATTGATGGCCGAAGTATACGACCTTTTCTTTGAGGAAAGGTTACCTAGGATGTTTCCTGAGATGGGAAAATACTACAATTTTTGAATAGCAAGAGGATAGGGGACTGGTTCCTGACAGAATTTGGAATGACCATAAGATTGTATGACTTTGTGCATCAACCCTACATTTTGCCAGCTTTTCTAACCGCCAGGGTTTTCTCCTTGGAATTGATCTAACAAAGACTTACTGTTGAGGAAGAACACTTCTTGAGCTATAAAAAGAGCTCAAATTTGATTTTCCCCTGGGAAGTGGGACCATACAAAGTCATGAGTAGATCTACTTTTCCACTGGTTACCAACTTGCTTAGAGGCATGGGGTTTTCTCTGGGACAAGCGGTAAACTATGACCCTCATCAAATAATTTCCAAAAGGAGGAAGGTTCACAAGTGTAAGCCTTTTGAACACACTGAGGTACTTGGACTCAGGGAAGCAACAAACTGGGATGATTTCCCTAATCCTGCCTCGATCGATACCATCATAGAATGAAGCACTGGCTCACACCTGCCAGGAATAACTTCTCCCCAAAGAGAATTGGCTAAAATAGTTGCAGTAGCCTAGGATGTCTCATCACTGGTCACCTATTCAGTGAGTTCAGTGAAAAGAGGGGGTCCAGATCCTATGCCGGATACTGAAGAGGTGGATACGACCAGCATGCCCAAAAGGAAGAAAATAGAATAGGGGCAACAGTTATTACAAGTTAAAAAGGGAAATACAAAGGGACATATGAAGAAGAAGAATATAGAGAAAAAACAAAAGCAAGAAGATCCCGAGACAACCGAGTTAAAAATCCAATAATATGTATTTGACGGGAAAACTCCAAATAGGCATGCATCCAAAGAAGACTGGCTAGGCTCTTACCGGGAGAGGGCTGATAAAACTTTCAAGGAGACAACAGAGCTATATAGCGAGGTAACGTGGTTTCCTTACCCAAATGTGGCATTGAAGACTATAAGGGATCATTCCAATGATACCCTTAGCTTAGCCTTGGCAATGGGGAATAAGGTGTCAGAGGTTAGTGTGAACCTCTCAAAGGTTCCCACTACTGACATAATACACATCAACAAAGAAACCAGAGATATCCTAAATTCTAGATTGCTTAAGGCCACCATACAGATGTGCAAGCTAGAGGAAATTAAAACAAAGACTTTGAATCTTTTGAGAAAGGTAAGAGTGGAGAACAAATCCCTCAAGGCCCAAATCAACAATTTACAAAATGAAGCAATGCAAATAGAGGGACTAGCACATAAGGGAGTCTTGGCCCAGAAATTGCTCGATGATAAGGAAAAAGAGATCCAGGCACTAAAAAATAAGTTGAAAATCCCTGCTACCTAGCTTTCCCAGATAGAAGAATTGGCTGATTTCGAAAGGGAGAAAGAGACATTGAACGCTGAGCTTACTGACTACAAAGCCAAGATGCTAAAGCTCAAAGAAAAGGAAAGGCAGTGGGAAGCAGACATCCATCTTTTGAAGAAGAGTGAAGCAGAATTAAAAGCCAGATTAGCAATAAAAGGAAGGGAGCTTCAAGGAAGAAGCGCTGAGAGTGCAATTCAGTTCGTAGGTGTAGCTGGAGAGATAGACACCGGTTCTCTTTCTAGAGCAATTTCATAGATAGTCCTGAAAGATATAGAGCTTGTTAAGTTAAAGCAGCATATCGAGGAGCTAGAAAAGGAAAAAGGCAAGGAGAAGCAAGGAAAGGAAAAGGTGGAAGAGAAATGCCAAGGATTGATTCAACAAAATGCCAAGTTAATCCAACAGGTGGTCGGTAAACTTGCCTTGCAAGGCACTAGACATTTGATCTGGGATTAGATCATTATAGAGGCTGACAAGTTTCGACCTTATATAGATTTCATTGAAGACCAGGAAAACGCTATGATAGAGGCCAAGAAAAAGGTCCTGGCAGTATTAGGGGAAATGTAGAAAAGACCTGTGGCAACAGCAGAAAATGTCGTTGCTTTCCTAAGCTCCTTGTCAAACGATTTTGCAAATCGGTACAGTATCCAAAATAGGGTTTCTGTTGTCTCCAAGGCTAGAAAGGTAATTTCTTAGCATAGGATGCTGGAGACTGTACAAGCCAAAATAGATGTTATTGAACACAAAGTCAAGGAGGTTATCAAGTTATTCAAACCACTGGTAGACAGAGGGATCCCTTTATTTTGGGAAGATAAGTGTCCTTTATTGTCCCAAAAAGAGTATCGGGAGCGTCTGGTTTAGTGCCGGTTAGACAACAACAATTTTAGAGACATGCAACAATGATTATCAGGAAATATCATTTTTGATAAGCTAGCCAATGAATTTGAATTGTTGTTTTATTTTAAAGCCACCTGTGCCGAAGTCCCTGAAACTTCGTACCTGGAAACGATGGAGCTCAAAGCGCAAGCATTCGACATGGCAGTTGCGACTCTACCTGGTCCTAACCTATGGAGAGCCATTCAACAATATGGGTTGTCCAAATTCAAAATGCATCCATAGAAGTGGTAATGATAGTACGTGGAAATTTTTCTTTGTGTACACGCCCATTCTGATGGTCACCTCTCCCGAAACTCTGTATAGCTATCACTTGCTAGATGGAAACATAGAAGACTTTCATGCATATTTTCTCTTGCAATCCATATTTCATTTTTCAGTTTTTATGTAAATCGTGGCCGATGTGTCACCTACGAGTTTGTTAGAAGTTGTTTTTTCAGTTGTAACAAATTTTGATTCCTGGATGTCGGTTTAGGAAGTCCAAAATGCTATAAATATACCTCCTGAAGAAGGAGAAGAGGTTGGAACTGATGTAATTTTGCAGTGTATTCTTTCAAGAGTATTTTAATAAAGTTGCAGAGCCGATGTCAGCATTTTACACAGGGATTCATGTGTTGTTTGTATTACAGTCTGTTGCTTCCTTTCTCATGTGAATGTTTTTCCAGTTTATCTCTTCCATTATGTTTTCTTTCATGTCTAAAATAAGTGTATAATAGTTTGGAATTCATACATGCTATGCTCCATCTGTTGTTTTAGATATCCACTAAAGCTTTCTTCTAAAGTTAATATAGAATTCATTTTCCAATGCTATGTGTTGATGGTCTGTTCATGTTCTTCTTTTCCACCAGACAATTATAATTTGACTGTGATTGAATGGCTATCTTGCCTCCGTGTTGAAATCACTTTCATAAGTTCTGTGTATTTCTGTCACACATCTTGACTCCACCGCCCAATTGTTCTATGTCTTGTTTCAACCAACTTTACAAACAATTTATAGTTTCACTTGTACATATATGGCATTGTTAATATTTGGTGAGAGATCCCTCTTGGAAGAGTAGAAGGCCAGTTCTCTCTTCGAA
This sequence comes from Pseudotsuga menziesii, assembly GCA_001517045.1. Lineage (NCBI taxonomy): Eukaryota > Viridiplantae > Streptophyta > Pinopsida > Pinales > Pinaceae > Pseudotsuga > Pseudotsuga menziesii. The sequence goes on along the minus strand of LPNX010574656.1, from coordinate 121,498 downwards.
ATTTGTTCTACTGTTACCTGTGATCCGGCCTTCTGCAACCTTTGGCTCAATTCCAGTGCTAACAATTGTGACGAGTAGAATTGAGAGATAGCACCATTTGTTCGAGATAGCGGAAATAATAATGATGATGATCCAGTGATGATCCATCTTTGATGATGATCCAGTGATGATCCAACTTTGATAATGATCCAGTGATGATGATCCAGTAATGATCCAGTGATGATGATCCAGAGAAGAAGACTTGTGCTGATGAATTGTGTCAAGAGAATACCTTGCTAGTTAAGAGGGAGTGTTGATGTATTTGTAACTTTGGAATGTATTCACTTGTATATATTATATTATACCCCGATGTTCCTATCGGGAGAGTCATTAATATAATAAAGTCATGTAAAGTCATTGAGGTTAACCCTTCATTGTAAGTCAGGGAAATAGTCCCCACAATTGAGTTGAGGTTAACCCTCCTTGTTGATCAGGGGGGAAAAGTCCCCATAGTTGAGGGGCACTAAGGTTATTAGACTCTCATAGAGAAGTCATCCCTGGTAAGTTATTGTCAAGTCAGAAACTAGTATAAATAGAGAGTGAGCCTCTCTATTTAACATACACACTCACTCAACTGGGGCACATGAGTGAGAGAGGAAGTGCTGGAACAAGTGATAGAGATCAGCTGTCGGAGATCATTTTTATGTTTTCATGTTTTATTGCTTCCATTGGTGCTCATTATATCTCTGAGGAAGTTGCGGGGTTTTTTCCTTTATGGTTTCCCCAAGGATAAGTCTTCGTGTCTATTGTCTCTTGTGATTGATTGTTGTGCATGTTATTCTCTTAGATAAGATCCTAAGATCATATTGATTAAATGATAAAAATATAATATCTCTTGGAGGCCATCTGGATGCATACAAGTGTCAGGATAGGATTTGACCCCTAAAACCCCCTAGGTGGACCAATAAGCTTCCTAACCACTAGATACATGCACTAGTACCCTTAGTAAAACTAGATACCTAATTTAAGGGATATGGAGCACTCCAAGGAAGACCTATCATCAACGAGGGCGAATGGGATGTCATAATAATAAAACTAGAGTGCCTCATATTTCAGGATGATCAAAGTGGAGCACCTTAGCTATGAATAAATGAGACAGAATCACCTAATAGACCAAGATTGATCAGTATAACCTAAGTTAGACCATATGACATAAGTACAAGACAAATGAAAATGTCACCTAGGTGTATGACCATGGTACTAAGGTGGATTATTTTTCTAAAACCCCCCTTAATCCTAACTTAGTACAATTTATACCAAATTATTATTGAGGCCTTGGAAACTAAGGCTCAAGTCACCTCTTACAAAAAAATTCTATTTGTACATGTAAAACGAGGAAAGAGGAAAAAACTCATGGGGAAAATCCTCCCTCAAGAATGGACATGAAATATATGATAAAAAAGTATTCAAAAGGTCCTCTTCTTCACTTGAATGAGCTGAAATAACAACTTCTTGGTGATGGACTTGGTGAAGATGTTGTGGATGCCAAGATAATGCATCAGTGCATGAATGTGTTGTAGAAAAAGAACATGTGGAGAGGCCCCTTGATGGCCATCATTTGATGATGGAGGAACATCATAATAATGTATTTTGTTGCAAGCATACTCTGATCTAGAAGCATAATCAACAATGGAAAATATATCTCTGCAAACTATTTCCCAAATAACATCGAAAGATTCAACAAAATCTGCCTCATGTGTAGCTACCATATCATGAATTAAACCATGAATATTCTTCCCAATTTGATGAAGCATCTTCATAAATCTGTAACAAAGCTCATGAGGCTCTGAAATATCAGAATATATGTCATATACAGCACAAAATATCAGAGGTATGCTGTCTCCATGAGTGAATGGGTCTATAGTGCGAGAAGAGTGTGCATCTAGATCACACTAACAATTGAGCGAACCTGGATAATATGGAGATGTGAACATCGAACCATAGGTGGTGTGATCATGTCCATACATATAAAAAAAATTCCCATTAAGGCCAATTCCATGGCTCTAAAACTGATGAATGATATACAAGACATAAAAACAACATACACAAGTGACATAGTGTTGGAAACTAGGCAATTTTGAGATTTCCCAACTAGTGAACTTGAGGGTTGTCAGGTCTTTTGGGAATAAAATGGTTGGGGAAATGAGTCTATGATTGTCATAAGCTGTATATCAGCCTATATATCACCTTCATAATCATAATAGGAAGGATATGAATGGAGTGGGAAATGGCTTTCATAAGACACATTAGAAACTAGTGAAAATGACTAGTTTTTAGAGGGAGCTTTTGTGAACTGTTTGGGGTTTATTCCAAGGAAGGGATGGAGGTTTCAGATTCTGATATATCAGACTGTAATAAGAAAAAAATACATCTGAAAATATATATATGATAAATGGGTTTTTCCAAAGCCCACAAAGCATGCAAGTTCTTACCATCTTCTTGCTCCAAAGATAGCTTGTGCCCCCCTCTTCTTACAAAATTTGGAACACCAATATTGTTCTCTATAAGGAGATGGGTCATGATGTCCATATTATTTCTGAAGCAATATATTTCATGATTTGAACCTTTGAAATAACCACATGTGGGATTCTCTCTCTTTCTCTTCATCATCTTGGATTTCGAATCCTCATCAGTTGAACTGGAGTTTTCTGTATCTGAATGCTTCTTCTCCTTCACTCTTTGTTGCTTCAAATCCTTAACTTTCTTATTTCCTTTGTATTGATTTGAAACACCAGAAGCAAGGGATTTATCCTTGTTGGATTTTATGGTACACATTTGCACTAACTTGTCTTTCTCCTGAGTCAATGACTCCATGAAGTCTGCTAGTGCATGCATCCCCCAATTTCTAGATGTGAGCTTACTTGAGTGGAATGACGAAAAAAAAAAGAATACTCAAGCCCTAGCTTAGAAAGTATAGACAAGATCAGTTGATCATGCTTCTTCTCGATGCCACATTGTTTCAGTTGAAGCACCAATGCTTTGAACTTGGCGAAGAAGTCTTGGATTGTCTCATAGTGAGGTCGACTCAGTGAGATTAGCTCATTTTCGAGCTGATGGCCTCTCATCTCATCAGTCTTCCCAAATAGTGACTCGATCTTAATACAAAATTCATTCAGTGTGCCAATAATGTCTACATGGAAGAGAAGGTCTCTTGAAATGCTGAGACAAAGCATACCAAATGCATCATTAAGTCTGTTGAAGTACTTCGATTTCTCCATAGCAAAGTTGGGATTGGTCTCAGTCCCCTTGGTGACTCTGTATAGGACTTTCAACCTCAGATGTATCACGATTTTGGACTTCCATTAAAAATACTTGAATGGGTTAGCAATACACGAGTCTTCTCCATTTTGTTTGTGCACCAAGTGACAAAAAACATTGTTGTACCTGTAATGCAAACACTCAAATTTCTGGAAAATTCCCTAAACAACAACTCAAACAATCTATTTTTGATTTGAAGCTCCACAAAGCTCTGATACCATGTGAGATTTTATTCACAGTGAGATCTAGGATCTAATGCGATATTCACAATCTAAGCTATTCACAAAATATGCAAGAAAACAATAAAACAAAACAAAACAACACACAGAGATGGTGCCAATAGTTGATGTTTCTCTTAGTTTACAACTTGTAGATATGTATGGTATATAATTATAATACAATGGAGAAAATTGGTGAGCCCTTGGAGGCCATCTGGATGCATACAAGTGTCAGGCTAGTATTTGACCCCTAAACTCCCCTAGGTGGACCAATAAGCTCCCTAACCATATCAAAGAGTCACAAATGCTAGTGTAAACGTGGATGGAGCATGCTGGATCATAAATGAAGGCATGGGAGAGCACATGGGTGAGTGGGAGAGTCTTTAGGAAGAAATAAATTCCCAAAGAGAGTCCAAAACCATTAGATACATGCACTAGCACCCTTAGTCAAACTAGATCCCTGATTTAAGGGATGGGGAGTGCTCCAAGGAAGACCTGTTTTCAATGAGGGTGCTTGGGATGTCATAATGATCAAACTAGATCACATCAACTGTTAGGATGATCAAAGTGGAGCGCCTCAACTATGATTAAATGAGCCAGAATCACCTAATAGACCAAGATTGATTAGTATAAACTAAGTTACACCATAAGACATAAGTACAAGAAAAATGAAAATGTCACCTAGGTGTATGACCATGGTACTAAGGTGGATTATTTCTCTAACAGTAACACCTCATGAAGACAAAATTCCATGGATACAATTATGGGATGATCAATCCCTATCACTTTAGGACATAAGTCCAATGACGATGAAATCCTCACGCCTGACGAAGACAAAAGTTCGCAGATCGAATTATGGGATGATCGATCTCTATCAATTTAGGAAATAAGTTCAAGGACAATGCAATACTACCACAACACATAGACAAAGGTCTGCGTATCACTTTAGGACTAATGTCTAGGGATGATACAATCCCAGTGAAACATAGAGACAAAAGTTCGCAGATCACTTTAGGACTAATTTCCAGGGATGATACAATACCACTTCAACAGAGAGACAAAAGTCTACAGATCACTATAGGACTAATGTCTAGGGATGATACAATTCATTGCAACATCATCAACCTGCTCCTCCTTTCTTGGAGGGTCTACAACATCATCATCACTACTCCCCCTTTTGAGGAGAGTCTGCAACATCATCATCACTGCTCCCTCTTACGAGGAGAGTCTGCAACATCATCATTAATGCTCCCCCTTACGAGGAGAGTCTACAAAATCATTATCACTACTCCCTCTTACGAGGAGCATCTATAAAATCATCGTCACTACTCCTCCTTACAAGGAAGGTCTATAACATCATCATCATTGTTCCTCCTTACAAGGAATGTCTATAACATCATCATCACTGAGGTGCTCTTTCTAGAACTTCCTCTTTGAATCTATAATGAGTTTGTCCTCTCCTGTTAAGTCATCGACATATACCAGTCTTCCACATTCAACCTTAAAATAAAGGTTGGAACCCGCTTTACTCTTTGTAAATCCTTAGTCCATCAAGAAGTTGTCCATCCTGTTGTAACATGTTGAACTCATAGATCTTCTTCAGTCACTCCCTCTTTTCAGGGAGGTATTTTCGGACTTCACTAAGCTTGTCTCGAAAGTGTTCAAGATTTATACAAGAGAGAGGCTTAGTCAACAGATCTTCTACATGATCCTTTCTAGGAACATACTTGATCTTTATATCTCCCTTCTACAACTTGTTCTTTATTATTCTTCTCTTGTAAATTTGCAACTACATCATACATCCACAACTTCATCGTACATCCACAACTATATCATTCTTCTTTTGTGCATTTTCAACTTCATCATTTTTCTCTTGTAGGTGATTGCATGCAATGCTTCCTACAAGTCAAATACAATTGCATGATTAGAAAAATTTCATAACATATTCATAATGACAAATTATTATGTATATAGATATGTGTTATATAATTATGCAACTATTTTAGCTAATACAACAGTCATCGATATCCCGTATACATATGATAACTTTCTAGATGCCTTCCATCTCTACCAAGACATTATGTCAGCAAAGAGGTTTCATTCTAGATGATAGCAATGAAATGTTGTACAACACCATAAGCTGCTTACCCATCATATGCATATTAGCAGTAAACTGTTCATCATTGCAAAACACTCTAACATGCATAATACACTTCTTAAATCATATGTACATAACTGAACAAATAGATATATAGGAAATGGAAATTCAAATACTTATCTTTGTTTGTTTGGTAGAATCCAACTTGATATCTATATTCTTGAATTACTCGGTCTCGGCCAACGTGTTCAACTCCATCATATGATTATGAGGACTTCTAATTCCCAAGGATCATGTCAATATTCTCAAACTTTGATATCTACTGTAGTCACTCCCTATCAGGTGGAGCACCATCCTCCCTCTGCATATTGTAAAATATACATTAGGACATTGCAGTGACACCTCTGCTACTAATTTTCTTTGTATCCATATATGTCACTTGTCGAGGTCACTAGATATCAAGATCCTTCATCTCAAACTTTGTTGCAAGTTTTATCTTGCACCCATCTATGAGATTTTTGTCCTTTGTAGGATTCTATCTTCAACCTTGTAGTAAAGGTTTGGGATCTCCATCACTCTAGTTGATCCTCAAGCTCTTCATGTAATTGTATGTGCTATCCCATGGGTGCCTACTGAGATTATACAAATCCTTCTGTGCATAGGTGGTTCTCTGTAAAGAGTCTCAAACCCTGTAGGTTGCTCGATCTGTTCTTCTACTTTGATTACACCAACTGTCTAGTGTAAATATCCACCACTGAAGAGGTGTGTCTAGCCTCTAGATAAGTGTCTTTCCATAATCAACTCTTTCTTGCTAATAGAAACCACGAAACTTTCTTTGTATCTTTTGATACTTCGATCTGTTGTATACTTGATCTTGGAAGACTTTACAAAACTTCCCTTCATGTATTGAACTCATATCCAAACATCATTATGTATGATCAAATGGTACTTCTTGATCATATCATCCTTCCAATCTTCCTTCTTGGGACATTCTTTCGTAAAGTGTCCTTTTTCATCACAATTGAACATTTGAGTTGTGAGATGTCCTTCTTTTGAAGTCCTTTTATTTCTTGCAGGAATGTTCTTCCTTCTTTTGGCATGAGTTGTTAAGTATTGATTGTCATATTTGTCCATCCATTATTCTCTTTCCATCAATCAATCTTATTCTTATATGCATTCCTCCATAAATGATATTCTTTCTAGAACAACTCCCTCGACTGAACTTGGAATACCATTCAAATTTGTAATCTATGATTTTGCTTCTTTGACATTGTCTCCATGTCATGCTTCTTCAAGTATGAGAAGCACTTTGTAATTCCATGCTTAGAAGTTCTAGTCTCTTTCAAGCTTGTCCTCAAGCTTGGTACAACTTGTCATCATGATAAAAATGAGAACCTCAAATGGAAATAGAGACGATAGAACTTACTAGTGATATTGCTTCAACTTGATGCTTGCTTAAAGGCTCTTTTGGAAGACTACTTCTGGTGGACCTAGGGTTTGATAGAGAAACCCTATTTTTTCAACTTGGGTATCTTTTAGATATGATTGGATATAAATATACATCTCCTCAAGGTGATTTGACCAGCATACTTATTTTCCCAAAACTGTGGACACAACTACAAAATATCTGATGCCCTAGTTCTCTCGTCAATAGTGTTAGGTAAAAAATTGGAAGTCCACAAAATGAGAAAATTATTACATAGAAATATGCGCCCTCCTAGGACAAGTTTTATGGTCCTCCTTTTTCAACTGATTGGTGGAGGGAAGTGCCTGAAACATGAAGCCCTAGTTTTTAACTTGTTTCTTCTACAGAATTGGCTTATCTTGTTTCTACTATAGCTCTAAATTTTATACTCATCAAGGTATGAAACTTCTTCCTACAGTATCCTGGTCAGTCTTCTTTCCAACCCCACAAGTTAGAGAAGAATTTAGTTCACCAAGTGGGACTTATGCAAAGTTTACCAAGGTGACTTATTTTAGGAATGTTCAACATAGGGAACTTGTGCATACTTCCACATGTTATTGTTTCACCTTCAGGGTCTGAAACTTTTACAACTGAAACTAAAGTCCGCTGCCTATCTAGAAAATCTTGTGAAGTTTCATTTCGACCTTCATATCCCGAGATATAGCAATTCTCCCTAGGTCACCTGTTTAAGGATGAATTATGGTAGAGGATGGAACCCTGAGTTGAAGGAATCATATATCCTAGATTATAGTGAATCTGAGGCTGAAACATTTACAAAGGGTACATAAAGAGTTCATATTCTTCCTTTGAAATTTTCAGCTCCTGAGCCTTTTCCAAACTTGAGTTATAGCGAAAGTACCAACATGACTAGTTTTTTCCTTCTAGTTTTTTCCATGCATGAAACCCTAATCTCCAGTAGCTGTAGCTATAGCAGTGTTTCGACTGCACAAAGAATTATTTCAGGGTGGATCTAATACCATGTTTTATTTTAATGGTTATACAAGATTTAAAACATATAGCATTATAACATCATAACCATAAGCAAATGATCACTGAAAGAAACAAAAGTACAACAACATAAGAGAACACAAATATTTTCCTCGAGGAAACCACAAGGGAGAAAACCCTGCAAAAATTCCTTAGTATTAGAATTCGACCAATTACAGTGTAAAAACCCAAGAATAAGAATATATGCTCCTCTTCCATAGTATACTCTGTTTCTCTCTCTCTCTCTCTCTTGCGATATAGCCAAGTGTTTGTGTGTGTATAAATGAGGAACACACCTCCTCTATTTATACTCTATCTTCCACTTGAATTTTTCCCTAACAGGTCGGCCCCAACAAACTTAGTGGGACGAATTCACCTAGAAAGACACAAAACAATATAATATTATATTATGGAGGGTTCTATTAACCCGACTTACAACGAAGGTTTTACCTCATGACTCTATGATGACCAAATACAATAGTAACATCCCGATGGAAAAATAAAACATATCTGATAAGTTACAACAATAAAATATATTTAGAATATTCTTTGAAGTTACAATATTTTAACATCTGTGTGGCTATAAGATGTGTGGTTTATTTCTTTTCCCTGGAGAGAATGATTTCTTTTACTCCGGTACATATGAAACTGAGAATTATTATATTATAATGTGACATTTGGTTTTCATGGTACATCTCCAAGGTAATCTCTTTATTTAGAGACTAATTATAGTCATGGTTGACAGGGATGATTTTAAGGAACCATACTTATTTAAAAGCGTATAAATGTTGGTGAGTCTTACCAATTCTTAAAACGACAACTATAAAATGTTTGGCAATATTTTTCAAAAAATATTTTAATTTCCAAGGATTTTACATCGTTTATATAATAATTTGGCGATTTTTAGGGTGAAAAAAGTTTACCCCATCAAAATTGGGTGCAACAGGGCTTCAAAAAATGCAAAATGGTGAATCGTTTTTTGGAGAAAAACCCCATGGGATAAATTTCGCCCCTAAAATTATCCCTGATTGGTTGATTTCCTCCAGCTTTGCATTCTACAAGAATGCAAATTATAAATTATAAATTGATGCAACCTTATAAAATAAACACCCAGTTGTTTTGGATACCAGTTTTTTATGATTGTTATCATAGAGGCATAATTATCTGGTTGCATAGATACTTTAAGGTTGCTGGGAGGAAGAGATTTTATATGGATGCTTTTTAAATAAATTCTCTACTTGAGATTGGTATATATTTGTGATTTCTACTATCCATGATTGCTTTTCCATTTATACAGTAAACTTCTGTTAGCCATAGAAAATTAGAAATATACTAACCTTATCTCACTATTTCTAGGAACATCATTGACCTGGAGGAAAACATGTTTCTATTTAATCATGACTTGTCCTTAATCGTTTCCATATTCGTAGAATGGAATTGAACAACAAAGGAACTTGTATTGTTGGTTGTATTTCCTTTTGTGTCAATTCTGGTCTCTACCTATGATTCAACTCTATGTTTGTTGTGGATAGAGATGCTCAATTGTCTCCCCAAGGATCATCATATTATTTGGTTTTCACCTGTTCACTATGTTACTTTTAAGTTAATGAATTTCCTTTCATCAGTTTTTTTCCATAGATTAAATTTTCAATATTCAATCAGATGTTTTGTGAAATGATGCATTTGCCCTTAGTGGAAGTTAATGCGAGATCCGTGTTCCAATATTTTTTGGCCCACATTTAAAAAAAAAATGGTTTTCTTCAAGATCAATATTTTGGTTTAACTGTGGAATGCCCTAGCTATAGTCTGATAGTTACCTTTCATTTTCACTATTCAATAGGGATCTATTTGAGAAGTAATGTTGTTATGCATTAACATTCATTTCTGTATCGATTTTCACAATCTTGATTTGCTCGATTACACATTCATGAACCGCTTATTTCATATAAACAACTTAGTAAGATAAGATAAAAGATAATTTTATTAATGTCTGGAAAAGACCACAAAAAGTAGGTCAGTGGGAGTAAAAGATACATCCAGTTGGATACAATGTGGGAGTGTAAAAACAACTTTTAGGTAATGCTGAAATCAAGAGAAATAAAATTGTTGGTATTGAGCTTCATGTTTAGTCTCCAGTTCCTCTAGAATGGCAGCAATGTTTAGACCTTTAGGTTTGTTTTCTTATTCTATTTTTTTTCTTGATTACATATTGTGTTTCTCTTCTATTCATGGTTTTTTTATTTGTTGTTGTCATTGAATTCACCTTCAGGTTTTTTGTATTCTTCTAGGTTTTTCTTGATTACAAATTGTGTTTCTCTTTTATTAGTGTTTTCTTTTGTTGGCCATAGAATTCATCAATGATTGCAGACATGGAAAATATATTATTACAATTGAGCTAAAAAAGAAAAACTTTGCATGATCCAAGAGAAACATGTCTAGTTTCTAGTTGTCATCCTATGCAGTTGGACCTCCAAATTGATATTCCAAAAAATGGTTAGATAAGGAAGTATCAAAAGAAGGAAGGACTTGCAGTTGGAAGGAAGAAATTTCCTGATCTCTTTGATGAAAATAGAAGAGAGATGATTCCAATGTCCTGTGTAGAGTGTCACATGTTTGTGATGTTTTAGAAGGATTTTCCTTCATGCCCCACCTGCAAGTACGTGCATCCAATCGACCTCAATTTGGAATTTAAGAAGAAGAATATTATGCCACCCAGGAAGACACTCAGTTTTCTTGATTATGATCATGCCAATGTACAGAATACAAAGTAACAATGAATAAATGCATTTTGGAGCTCTATAGATTTGAAACTTATGTTGTTTTATGACAAAAAGTTGTATAGAATTTTACCTTTAGTGTAGAAGGCTTAAGTTGGGAAGAATAGGGGGACTGGTGCAATAAACTATGGTTAGTTTATCATTGTAGTTATCTATTGTATAAGATGATTTTTTTCCCAAATATATTCTAGTGCATTTATTACTGCACATGCCCTTATAATATAGTTGGAGAACCACTGCAAAATATGTTGATCCTCTCGGCGTTCCTTTGCACCTCTTGGTGCAAATGCTAATTTACTCTAAAAAATGTTTACATTTAAAAAAAAATTTAAATAAACAGTATTAAATTTTTTGAATGGTTATTATGTTAACATTTACATATAAATTAGACACTCTCTCATCAAGAATTTGCAGACCGCATCTTTATTTTAAGAATTTCACTAAAATTTCTTTCATATGCCAGCTGTATCTTTATTTTAAGGGTTTAACTAACCTTTCTTTCATATGGTAATTCTTTCACTTAATTGTTTACTAAAGTTTGGAGTCTTATTCGGATGAAAGTACTTGTTATCATTTTCGTTGTGTCCAATGAAAGGAGTTCTCATTTTCATTGTGTGTTTGTTAGTCAAATATTGTCAAAAAATTAAAAGTTGATAATATTCAGATCAATTAAAAAAAGGTTAAGGGATATATATATATATATATATATATATATATATATATATATATATTATTTGAGGAAATCAAATAAGTATTTTGTATTTTACTTTATTTTTATAATTGTATTGAGTGGAGTGGGGTGCTTTACTATTCAGTATGAGGTAGATGTTGTACTGTACTATAACATTACCAAAAATAAAAAGCAATTAAAAATTCATGTCTACTCATAATATAAAAAATGATGAAAATTAATTAAAAAAATCCATGTCCGCCTATATAATAAGAAATAAAAAATTAAACACAAACCTCATGTCTACTTGTAAAAAAATGAAAATTAATTAAAAAAATCCATGCCGACCTATAAAATAAAAAATGAAAAATTAAACACTACATAAAAAATGAAAAATTAAACACTAAATAAAAAATGAAAAATTAAACACTAAATAAAGATAAAAATAATATTTACACCGCAGGAAATTGGATCCCTCTCGGTGCTTGATAGATACGGGTTTCAGAGGGATCTATGCTGGTGGTACAAAAAGTGAAAGCAGATTGAAATCCAATAGATAAGATAATAATCATTCCTCTCAACCACCCAACCTAAACCAAATTAACTAACCCAATTTACAAACCTTATCTATTTACTATATCGACATATCATGAAATTATAAGGTTCAAGTCATTCAGGTCATGCAAGCCCCATTTCATTCTACTAATATGGACACCAGTGATCATGTTTTGGATCATGGAGGGTAACCACCAAAATTATCATGTGAATCTACAGCAATCCATGGGTTCCAGCTTTACAAGATGATACTGTCTGCACACCAGAAGACAATCTGAGAAGGATTCCCTAAGGGAACAGAGGAATAAAGAAGGAAAGGATTTGTTCTACATACACCAAGCAATGCATGAAAGAATACTCCCAAGGGTTACAACAAAAAATACCACTAAGCAAGAATGGGACACATTAGAAACAACCAATCAAGGCTTAGACAAGGTAAAGAATTCCAAGTTGCAGATTCTTAGAAGAGATTTTGAATCTATGTCAATGAAAGATACAAATTCAGTAGACTCATTCTACACTAGAGTTGTTGGTATGATAAATCAATTGAAATCTGATGGAGAAAATATATAAGAGATAAGGGTTGTTGAAAAGGTTCTTAGAAGTATTCCCCAAAAATTTGAATCCTTGGTCATGACCTTGGAAGAAAAGAAAGACATGTTGCAGTTTACCATTGATGAGTTACAAGCTTTTCTCATCAATCATGAACATAGAATCAACAGATCAAATACATCATTAGAAGGTGCATTTGTAGCACAATCATCCATAAGCCATGGAAGAGGCATGAGGAGTTATAAATCTAGAGGCAGAGGTATAAATTTCTCCAAAGTAGTAGTCCCACGAATGTAGTTGGTAAAGGACAAAATCAGAACCCCAATCAGCCAAGTGGTCATAGGTTTGACAAGTAAAAAATTCAATGTCATTATTGCAACAAATTTGGTCATTATGCATATGAATGCAGGAAGAAGTAGTATGACAAAGGAAGGAAAAGCCAAAACCAGTCGAGCAACACCAGCACTTCGCTGGGCACAATGTTAATGGCATGTGCAACACCAATTGAATGCAATATTGCCCAGGAAATTCCATGTGACATATGGTATTTAGATTCAGGATGTAGCAATCATATGACTGGTAATTTAATTTTTTTTTCCAATATAGATAAATCAGTTCAAACTGATGTCACACTTGGAAATAATGTCCAAGACACTATTTTGGGAAAAGGTATTATTGGTGTTCTAACCAAAAAGGGGGGGTGAAATATCATGCCTGATGTTTATCATGCCGAAGGTCTGAAAAACAATTTGTTGAGCATTGGACAACTGATACAAAAAGTTTACAAATTCTACATGAAGGAAAACCATTATGTGATTAAAGACATACGTCCAAGCAACCAACTGATAGAAAAATTTCCAATGAAAAGCAATCACTTGTTTCCTTTGAGGATAATTCCAGACATGAAAGGAAACACAAATATAGGAGTTGCATTTAAGGAAAAAAGTAAAGAAGCAGACAAGCATTGTGACAAGAAAGAAAATGACAGCGTTGATTTTCAAGCAGCATTTCAAACAGAAGTTCAGGATGAGTCTTGACTATGGAATTTCATATTTGGACATCTGAATTTTGGTGGGTTGAATATCTTGCACACAAAGAATATGGTGAAAGGATTGTCATTGATCAACAAACTAGAGAGAGATTTTGAATGCTGCATTTTTTGCAAGTAGCATAGAGAAAAATTTTCGGTCAGAAATTCATACAAAGAACACACACCACTTGAGATTGTGCACTTTGATATTTGTGGCCCAATGCAGACATCATCCATGGGTGGCTGCAATTATTTTCTTACTTTTACTTATGACTTCACAAGAAAAAAATGGGTATATTTTCTAAAACATAAATACGATGCATTTAGTTGTTTTCAGTAGTTCAAGGAACTTGTGGAAAACCAAAGTAGATACACCATCAAAATACTAAGGACAGATAGAGGTGGTGAATACATCTCAAATGCTTTCCTAAATTTATGCAAAACTCATGGCATACATAAGCAATTCATTGTGCGGTATACACCTTAGCAGAAAAGTGTCGTAGAAAGAAAGAACAGAACCATTATGGAGATGGCAAGCAACATGATGGCATCCAAGAATTTTCCAAATGAATATTGGGTTGAATCAGTCGTAACTGTTGTATATATTATGAACTAGTGTCGAACAAAGAGCATCAAGAACAAATTTCCTCAAGAAGCATGGATATGTATGAATCATAGTGTTTCTCATTTAAATTTTTGTTGTTGTGTCGCTTATTCTCATGTTCCAAATGAGATGAGAAATAAACTAGACAAGAAGGGACATAAATGTATTTTTGTTGGTTACTCTGAAAACACAAAAGCATACAAGTTGTACGACCCTGTCGCAAGGAAAGTAATCATCAGTCGTGATGTTCAATTTGTCAAGAATAAATCATGGGATGGAACTATCGAGAATAATATCAAGATTGTATCGATTTTCTACCATGATGACATGACAGAGGAAGTGGTTCAAACACCAAATGAAAGTCAAAATATCGCAGCAATGTTGACTTTCATGACACCGTGACATGGTTCATCACAAGGAATGTTGACACAAGTCACAACTCAAGCTACAACAACAAGCACACCAAGAAGTAAAAAAACTCCATCAAGTAGTTTGTTAAGTCCGACATCAACAAATCCATTGAATACAAGAATTCTGCGTGAGATATATGAATTTGGTACACCAAATTCATTCTCTCTCTTTGCATTATTTTCTCAAATAGATGATCCACTAACAATTGAGGAAGTTGTCGAAGATGAAGTATCAGAACAAGCCATGGATGAAGAAATAGAATGCATTGAGAAGAATCAAACATAGGAGTTGGTAGATGTACCAAAAGATAAGGATGTAATCAGTGTCAAATGGATTTACAAGACCAAGCAAGATGTTTATGGGAATGTGCAGAAGTACAAGGAAAGAATGGTTGCAAGAGGGTTCACACAACAACTCGACATAGACTTCAATTAAACCTTTGTACCTGTCGCACACATGGATATAGTAAGAAATTTTTGGCCATTGCTGCTCAAAACAAATGGCCTGTTTATCAAATGGATGTTAAATCGACATTTTTGAATGGATAGATGGAGGAG
This sequence comes from Pseudotsuga menziesii, assembly GCA_001517045.1. Classification (NCBI taxonomy): domain Eukaryota; kingdom Viridiplantae; phylum Streptophyta; class Pinopsida; order Pinales; family Pinaceae; genus Pseudotsuga; species Pseudotsuga menziesii. The sequence continues at coordinate 106,277 of LPNX010574656.1, read as the reverse complement.
GAAGTATATGTGGAACAAACACAAGGCTATGAAGTTCTAGGTCAAGAGCACAATGTGTACAGGATGAAAAAGGAAATCTATGGTTTGAATCAAGATCCTAGAGCTTGGTATAGTCGGATTGATTCCTACCTCACCCAAAATGGGTTTCACAGAAGTGAAAGTGAACTGACGATGTACACCAAAGTTAATGAGCAAGGTAACATGTTAATTTTCTTCTTGTATGTAGATGATTTAATATTTACTAGTGATTTTGGCATAAATAGTTTTACTAACAGTCATAGAAAGTGAATTTGAAATGACTTATTTGGGGCTTATGAAGTTTTTTCTGGGCATTGAAGTCCAACAGTATGAAAGTGGTATTTTCATATCACAGTTGAAGTATGCAAGTGCAGTTTTAAAAAGATTCAATATGTCTAATTGCAAGACAACCCCAACACTAGTAATAACATGTTTAAAATTGAGCAAGGATGATGATGGATCAACTGTAGATACACAAAAAGATTTGAACCCAAAATCCAACGACATCTGACGAAAAGTATTGTTTTATCAGATTTCAATTTGAAATTATGAATTTTTTTTTTTTTAAATGCTAGAATTTGTCATCGGATTTTTGACCCCAGTGTTGTCGGATTTTCGACCCAAATATCATTATATTTGCGACAACATAGTTGTTGGATATGCGACATTATTTCGTCGGATTTGTGACGCATTTGGCATATTATTTTGCAACAGTAACTAGGATTTTTGCAACAGTAACTAGGTTAATATCGTCGGTTATTCGACGACTATAGAATTTGAAAATATATAAATTATAGAAACATTTCGACGTGTTTTCTATAGAAGCGTCGGGCAGTTTGCAGAAATTAGTTTATTCCTCGATAGACGGTTTGAGGAATTACTTTATTCTTTGACGGACGATTTGCAAAATTATTTTATTTCTTGACAGATTGTTTGCGGACATCAGTTTATCGGCATACGGTTTGCATAAATTATTTTATTCTTCGACAAACCACTGTTTGTAGAAATAGTGATGTGTGGACCTTGATTTTTTAAGGTTTTCCATAGTCTTCATTCAATATTTTTGTGACAAAATGTCAAATAGTAATATTCCTGATCCAAACGAACAAAATCAATAATTTCTTGCTAGACTGTGGGATGCAACAAAAAGAAGGGGTGATGGGAAAAATTATTGTCCATGTAGTCAATGCAGGGGATTTAAAAGGAGAAGAATATTGATCACAACAACCACCAAACATTGTAGGGAACATGGACACGTTGAGGGGGGGAATGAATATCATCCATTTGTAAGTGTATCATTATAAAGTTTTTTATATTTTTTTCTTTGTTAAATATATGTATTAGTTTAATATTTCCTATATTAAATTATATCTATTGATGTCTTCATGTAATTATAAATCAAAGGCATCCTACGACATATCGTCCAGAGGAATTTATTTCAGAACAAGTACCAGAGGAACATGGAGCTATGCTTAATGGAGAACAAGTTAATCATCTTATTGAAGAAGATGATCATACTGATAACGTAGTTGAAGATGATGGTACAAATACATTGATCCATGATTCATTTAATGTTAGAATGGATGATGATGATGACGATGATCATGAAAATATTGATGACTTTGATGATGTTCACGATATACCTCTTCTTGAGAAGGCATACAAACCCCTTTATGAAGGCTCCAAAACAAATCTTCCCTCTACTATATTGTTGATAATGAACTTGAAGGTTATGAATGGTCTTTCAAACATATCAATCACACGGATGTTAAGGTATGTAAAATAATCCATCACATATATATTTTCGTGATAAAGGTTATATTTGTTCCTTTAATAATTGTATTGTTAATTCATAATTCAAATTAATACGGATGAAATGCGTTTCATTAATATTATTTATATATTATATTAACTCTATTTTAATTTGATGTAGCTTGATAGTTGAATTTTTGTTACCACCATCAAATATTTTACCTCGCACATATCGAGATTTATCTTCCATCATGAAAGAGATTGGAATGTTGCTTATGAAGCAATTCATGCATGCCCTGATGACCATGTTATATATTATAATCGGCATGAATTTGCAATAGAATGTCCAGAATGTCATATAAGTAGATATCGAACAGATAAAGTAACAAAAAATGTGCCTCACAAGGTTCTTTGTTATGTTCCCATCATTCCACATTTGTGACGACTATTCAGGTGCAATAACATAGCACAATTTATGTATTACCATGCAAGGAATAGAAGTGAAGATGATGTTATTCGAATGCCTGCATATGGTTCTGCATTTAGAGATATGGAGGAAAAGTAGCCTCACTTTAAAGAAGAAACCCTGTAATCTTAGGATTTCTTTGATAGCAGATGGTGTTAATCCATTTTCATAGATGAGATCCATTTACACGGTGTGGCCTATTTTTGTTATCAACAATAACATTCCTCCATGATTGTCAATAAAATGGGAGCACATAATGTTGTTGATGATTATTCTAGGTATATGGTGTCTACAACTATTTTACTTTTATTGTAGTTGTGGCATCTCATTTGTCGTATTTTGTTTCCTAATTTCATATATATATATATATATATATATATATTTTATTTTACTCTTGTGCATGGTTTATATATCTTAATGGTTCTCATAATTATATATTTTATATGTACTTCAAATCAATCAGGTAAGTTCCAAGTCAAATATATGAATGTATATATCGAACCTCTTATAGACAAGCTACTGAATTTATGGAATGGAATCGGTATGTATGACGTATCTAGACCAATACTACAAAGACAATTTCAATTCCATGCAATGCTTGTATGGACAATACATGATACCCCAGGGTTAACCCATTTTTTTGGTTTGTATTTTTAAGTTCCACTTTAATTGCATTTAATTTTATGAAGTAGTTAATATAGTTTATATATAATTATAATTGACATAGATATTCCATATATATATATTGTAGGTCTTCAGACAAAGGGAAAATTTTCATGTCCAGTTTGTGGTCCTAAGATCAAGTCTCATCGCTCAAAAAGATTAAGAAAGGAGTTGTTTGATGAGTATAGGAACTTCCTCTCTAAGAATCACGCGCATAGAACAATTGAAAAAAACAGTTTCAATGGGAAGAAAGAGACTGTATTAAAACCACAGAGAATGACACCTCACCTTTGGAAGTTGAAATATAATTGAAATAGTCAAGCTGGTATGTATGGATCATGGTATATGAATTGTTATGTATTTTTTTTATTGTGTTTTTTTTACTGTAGTGGCCATAATTGATTTTTGTAATTTATTTATAAACTAATTTTCATGATGTCCATCGTGATCATGAAGGCATTAATGGGTTTCCACGAGGAATGAAAAGTTATCCTAAACAATTCAACAGGTTTCCCTACTATGAGCACCTATAAATTGCTCATTTGTTTGATGCAATGCATATCAGAAAGAATGTGACTGAAACATTATGGCAACTATTGGAGCTGAGTGACAAAGAAAAAATTGTGAAATTTTGCAAATACATTCAAGAAGGCAACCATGCAATGAAAGACGTCATTCAATTTCATATCAACAAAGACCAAATTAATATAAAATCAATTCCATGGGTGTTTATGGAGTAGCAAAGTAATGTTGTAAAAGAAGTCATGCAGAAAATTAAATTTCCCATAAGATTTTGTGCGAACATGAAGAATATCATAACAAAGAAAGGTGATTTTGCAGGGGTGAAAATGCATGATTGGCATGTCTTCATGAAGGTAATTATTATTAAGATATCCATATAATTATTGTTTTTTTTTAATTCCAGTGCATATTGTTGTTATTTTGTTTGTCTACTCTTTGTTTAAAAAATGATGTGGTTTGTATATTGTTACAGTATGTTCTACCTCTCTCTCTCCCGGACAACTTCAACAAAAATGTCAAACAAGTTATGTATAATCTTGGGAAATACATGAGGCAACTAATGATTATTTGCATGTTCTTAGTGTTTCTCTAATTCATCGTATAATTTATATTTGTTTTATGTGCACTAATTCATGTTATGTAATTTAATGTTTTTTTTGTTAAATATCGTTATTGGTTTGCGTCACTTGTAGATGGTTATCATCTAAAGAAATCCATAAAGGATATATAAAGTATTGGAGGAGAGAAATTCCTCATCTCATGTGTGAAATGCAAAAGCATATACCTTTGGCATTTTTCAATGCATAGGAACACTACCTCATACACCAAGTTAAGAAGATTGAATTGTGTGGACCTGTGCACTCAAGGTACATGTGGATGGTTGAGAGGCACTTGAAATTTAAGAAGGGTTTGGTTATAAAACGAGCATGTGCTGAGGGTTCTATGATGGAGTGATATATGGTATACTAAAACATGTTGTATGTAAGTGAATATCTTCCTTATTTAGCGTCAAAAATCAATTTACATCGCATTTGTGGTCCAGACTCCAACAACAATTTTGAAGGGGAGTACCTGAAGGGGAAAGGTGGATAGAGGAAAGTGAAAGGTAATTGTTATCTAGTGGATGTTAATTAATATATTACATTTTACTATTGAATTTTATGTATATATATCATATAACATATTCTATTTGCAAATTCAATCTATTGCATCAATTAAGAGCGTATTATTTGTTAAGATAATTTACATCTGTATTGAATTTTATTTTTTATTGTCATCAAGCAGTTGGTTGAGAGTGGGATGCAATTAATTTATACATCACAAACAATCTTGACTCGATGAAGGTATGGATTGAACGATGTAAACAATTGGGTCATGGAATATCATGGGAAGGTGTGGCTTCATTGGTTAAAGCAACACATCGCAATGGAGATATAAATCTTACACAAAGGGAAATCGATTTAGCATATGGTTTAAAATATAAGAATACAAGCATATTAATCAACCACTCTAATTCATTTTTTTTTGCAAATTACATATTGATGTACACGTTGTTTTTTATCTTGTATGGATGCATAAACATGCACTTAATCATAAATATTGAATCATTATGTAATCTTGTTGTGTATGGATTGTTGTAGGTAAAACACGATAATCCTATGGTGTGTAATGGTTGTAGATATCGCATCAAAAAGTTGGATGAAACAAAGAAAACATCAGATTGTGGGATATATGCAGTCTTTGAGGTGACCAATGTTTCATCTAGAAGTGACAGACATCTAGAAATCTCAGAAAATTGATACTATGGGTATCTGGAAGATATTCTTCAGTGTGAATTTAAGTCCTTCAAGGTAGTTCTGTTCGTTGTCAAATGGTATAGGTCACGATTGAATCAACGTGACCTAGATAGAACTATTATTGAACATGATAATGTATTTACCATGGTAAATACAAGGTTGTTTGAGCCGGGAACAAAGCCCTATGTTCTTCCAAGCCAATGTGAATAGGTATTTTACTCTGAGGTTCCAGGTAAAGTGGGTTGGTCATTTGTTGTGAGACACGATCCAAGGGGAAGGCTGGTAAAGTATAACCTGGAGGAAGGTAATGAAGAGGGTATAGAAGAAGAAGATCATGATGATGATCATGATCAACATGAGTTATATGATCATGATGATACATAAGAATATGTCCAAGAATTAGTTGAATCAGATGATTTAGGAGACAATGCCCATGAAGATGATATCGACGATGACATGATGATAGTAACTGACTTAGATGACAATGATGATATGGCCAATCCTTACAATGTTGAATCTGGATATGATGATACAAATGATGACTTGGATGAAGAATATGATGAAGCCTATTTAAGCATACGAGGTATGCAGTAATTTCTCTACTCTATATATTTTGATTCAATCTTGTGATATAAATATTGAATTTTATTGGAATTGAAAATTCAATAATTTAATTAGAAATATTATTTTATCTTATTTCATCATCAACATCATCATCATCATCATCATCATCATCATAACCATCATCATCATCATCGTTGTCATCGTCATCATCATCATCGTCATCATCATCATCATCATTATCATTATCATCATCATCATCAACATCATCAATATCATCAACATCATCATCGTCAACATCATCGTCAAATTCATCAAAATCATCAACATCATCATCGACATCATCAACATCATCATCATCATCATGCTAGTCAACATCATCATCATCAACATCATCAACATCATTGTCATCAACATCATTGTCATCTTCATCAACATCATCAACATCATCATCAACATCATCAAAATCATCATAAACATGATCAACATCATCATCAACGTCATCATCATCATCATCATCATCATCATCATCATCATCATCATCGTCGTCGTCGTCGTCGTC